>VDFB02010326.1:0-39899 GCA_007258455.2 Sequoia sempervirens
CAAAGGAGCAAAATTAAAAGTTCTCAAAACCGTCTCTTTTACCTTAATTCAGGTACCAAAATGATTCTTCCCTTATATAGAATCAACTCATTCACCACTACATACTTATCATCCTACAAGGTACCATCCAAAACATTAGTGGCAAAGGAGGTTTTTTGCATATTCAACAAGAATTTGATCATTCCAATCAACAACTATCTCCATCATAGAATTCAAATGTGGCCTTCTTAACAAAGCATCAACCACTACATTCTATGTCAAAGTCAGAAGCTTGCAGCTTACTCACCCACTTTTGCTGCCTCTCATTAGGATTCTTTTGACTAATAAATATTTCAAAATGTTATGATCATTTTAACAACAAACTTACCTCCAACCAAGTATTGTCTAAACTTAGACAAAGCGTGCATAATGGTTAGCATTTCTTTATCATAAATGGAGTAGTTTCTCTCCACTCCTATCAACTTCCTACGTTCAAAGGCAATTGGATACTTATTCTGCATCAGCACAGCACCAATTATTTCCCCTGAAGCATCACATTCAAGCTCAAAAGGCTTTGTGAAGGCTGGTATGGCTAAAATAGGACAAGAACTCACCACCTTTTTAAGCTGATCCAAAGTTTGCTGCACTGAATCAGTCCATGAAAATGTCCCCTTTTTGGTCAAATCTATAAGAGGAGCAGCCAACTATGAAAACCCCTTCACAAGCCTTCTATAGAAGCTGCATAATTCAAAGAAACCTGTCAAATGAGTGAGATTCTTTGGCGCTAGCCAATCCAAGATGGCCTAAAACTTTTCTTGATCAACTTAGAGCTGATCACATGACCCAAATACAAAATTTCTACCAAAGCAAATTCACAAATACAAAATTTCTATCACAGCAAATTCACACTTAGATTCTTTGCAAACAATTATTGGGTCTCCAAAATTCCCAACACCTCATCCAAGTGTCTCATGTGCTCTTCCCAAGTCTTACTATATATTAAGATGTAATAAAAAAATATACTAAAACAAATTTTCTAAGCTACTAATTAAAGACTTGATTCATGCAAGATTGGAATGTTGCAGATGTGATAGTCAAGCTGAAAGGCGTGACTAAGAACTCATAATGTCCAAAGTGACATCAAAATGTAGATTTATGGATGTCTTCTTCTCTAGCTCCAATTTGGTGATATCAAGATCTTAAGTCTATTTTGAAAAAATAGACGGCACCATTAACTTATAAAGGGTTGATCAATCATCAGAATTAGATACTAATTCTTGATGGTCTTCTTGTTTAGAGCATGATAACCTATGCACATGCGCATAGTTCCATCCTTCTTCACCAAAACCACAAAACATGCAAAGGGACTTTTGCTAAGACGAATGTGTCCCATCGCAAGTAGTTGCTTAATTGATTTTTCTATCTTTTCCTTATGTCTTCTAGGATGGCGATATGGAGTGGTAATGACAGGATTCACTCCTTTTTCCAGCTCAATCACGTGATCTATTCCCCTATCTGGTGATCTTCCTTGAGGTATTCCATTGAAAAAATTGTTGTGCTTATCAAACAAAGTTTGAACATCTGCGTGATCAAGCATTGGGCTGCCCACTCCACTTGGTCATGACAGAATAAATGCTCCACCCTTTTGGTTGTAACAACACGAGGAGTTCCATTGGACATACCCCTCAAAACCACCTTAACATCAACATGGAATTTGAGTTCCATGGTCTATAACACAACATCAATGTCTCCTATACTCACCACATAAAAATCATCCTTGACTTCATAATTCCCAAGCATGAGGCTCAATTTGGGAATCCTTCTAATACATTGAAGAGTGAAGCCATTAGCAACTTTGACATTAAAACCTTCAAGCCTTTTTGTTTTTAGACCTCTTCTAGCAACAACTCCATCAATGAAATTATGAGTGGCTCCAAAATCAATCAACACAAAGATTCTTTGGCCACATAGAACACCATGGATCCTAAAAGGATCATACTTTTGTGTACCCAAAAGTTGGGAAAATATACCTTCAACAATCTTCTCTTCATCAGGCCTTTCTGGTACATTTTCTTCATCATTTTCCTTAGGATCAACTTGTTCTGAATTTTTTGATTCTGATTAATCATCAAAAACCACCTTTATGTAATGAACTTGGCCTTTTCCAAGGCATCTATGACATGGAACCCAAGGCTCCTTGCATATGAAGCATAATTTCTTCCTCTGTAATTCATTTTTGGCTTCTTCATCCAACTTTGGTGGTAAACTCTTTGGCTGATGATAAGTTTTTTGAAATGGCTTCTTGGATGGAAAACTCTTCTTTTGAAACTTGTTTTTGGGAAGAGTTGATTTGAGAGCTAGAGCCTTCTTAATTGCCTCTTGTAGAGACGTAGGTTCAAAGGCTTTGACCAAGCCCCTTAAATTCTCTATCAATCCTTCAATGAATAGCATAACCAATCTTCTTTTTGTGATGTCAAGGACCATAACAACAAGCTTTTGAAAATCAGCAATGTAACTTTCAATAGTGCCATACTACGTGAGTTGGGCCAACTCACGAAAATGCACCTTTGGGTTTTTTCTATCAAACCTCTCCATCAATTTCTTAGAAAACTCATCATGTGAGTTTATGAGAGCATGGTCTTGAGTAACTATCCCATGGTACCACTACTCATGGGCAACTCCTTCAAGATGAAGAGCTGCAAATTTTATGGCCTCATCCTCTACCATAGGTCTCAAGGAAAAGTCCGTATCCAACTTTTGAATCCATGCACAAGTTGTGCTCTTTCCACTTCCATCAAATGGGGAAAGTGTTAGTTTTCCCAATGCATTCGGGTAGTCCCTTTGTTGAGCTTGGGGCCTCTATTCTTGTCTAGTCCCACTTCTAGATCTTTTTTTATTCATGAACTAATTAAGGGACAACTCATTCCAAATCTCTTGAGGAAGAGCTAAGTACAAAACATAGTGTGTAATAATTTCATCAACTATTGGCACTTTTCAGCTTCCGGCCTATGAATTTCTTCTTCTCTTTTGATAAAGGTTGGCTGAAATGGCCTAACCATAGCATTCATAGTGGTTCTAGTGGACCCATTTACATTGTTTGCATGCTGATTTGTAGTTTTGGATGCACTTTCCTCACCATTCTATTGTCGAGGTATGCTCATATGTTGGTCCATTTTTGTAATCAGTTGGACCATCATGTCTTTCATCACATCAAATTTTCTTTCAGCCCTTTCATCACCATTTTCATCCATTTTAATCCCCTTTCCTTTGTTTGTTTTATTCTGCACTTTTACTTCTAGAATACCCTCTGAGGTCTGATTTTCAGTACTTTCTTCCAAATCTGAAAATTGAAGTTGTTTTCTAGACTCCCTCTAATATTATTTGGCCTCCTTGTCACTTGGATGCATGAGATACAATAATTACTACATGACAAGATTAGCCCTAAAATCACAGGTTGGAAATATGACAAGCTCCAATACCATTGTAACAACCCACCCTACTTTTATTTTTTATTTTTTTGCAACATAAAGATGAATATATAATGTCTTCAACACTTTTTAATCACCCAAATCCTAAAGTGGGCAAGGTGAGAGCATACAATGATTTCAACCACATAGATATTCTAAATGAATAAAATTACAAAATGATATGGCAGCAAGCTGACCAGAATATGCAGGTGACAGAGCTAGCCTAATCAATGCCTCTTTGGCAGATTGCATAAAATGACATGCAGCGGAAAAACCAACCTATCAACACCTTTTCAACAGACTACATGAATGTAATGTCCCCTTTTTAGCCCTATTCTTTTCAATGATTGTTAGCCTATTTTTGGAGTCTTGTAGGTTATTTAGAAGCGTTTCAGGGGATTCAAAGATTCTTGGAGGTTTCTTACCAACACTTTCAAGGGGTAATTGCAGATGATTGCCAGAGAGTTTTCTGGGTTTTTTTGGGTTTTCTAAGATTCTTGGTGGGCAAGAACTGCTATTTTTAGCAATGTCTATTTTCAGTAAGTCATTGTTGCATCTCAGATTGGGCTTATTTTGAGTTTGGACATACTATTTTTAGTAGTATGCTATTTTTAGTAAGTGTTATTTATGGCAATGGTCCTAGTACTAGTTCAATGCAGGATTTCTATTTCTAGCAGTAAGAGCAGCTTCAGTGGTTGGGTTTTGTCATTTTGGGCAATTCGGTGCTTCCACCAGTCTTGGAGTTCAAAAAAGGAAATACTGCAACTTAAAGTTATTAAGTTATAAAGTCAAAAAAGGCCCTTGGCCCTGTTGTGACCTTTTTCACACATCGCCCCATTGCAAATGGGGACCCTCACTGGTTTGCTCTTAGGGTTTTGCGTTGAGTAGCAATCTCATAGTCTCTGATATCTGGGAATTTCATGTCAAGGTCTGGAGTCATCATCCGAGCCAAGTTGGGAGTTTTAGCCCGAAACTGAACGTAAACGTCATGGAAGTGCTTAGAAGGCCTCGCAGACGAGGATCGCCTGTGCTTTCGCTCAATTCTGACACTTCCTATTTTTTAGGGATTCTGCTTTTTTGCTTTTTTGCTTTTTTCGTTTTTGGCATTTCTGGCCCAATCTGGAATTTGCTATTTTTAGAAAGTTGCTTTTTTGCTTTTTTCTATTTTTAGTAAGTTTCTATTTTTAGAAAGTACAGGGTGTCATTAGCATTTGAGTCAAAAGTTTCTATTTTTGGAACTAAAAAGCAAGCAAAAAATCAAAAAATCATGAGAAAAGCAGAGAAAAAGCGCATGCAAAGCAGAGAAAGGCGCATGCAAGATGAGAAAAGCAAGGAAAAGGCGCATGCAAAGTCAAAAAATCAACTGGATAAAATCGCGCCATCATGAGAAAATCACTGAAAAATCAACTAAAAAGCAGGGAGTTCATGGTGAAATTCGCCTAAGTCTGGAAGAGGTACGCCCTTGAGAAGTTAAAAGTCCAGTTGAAACTTTAGAAAATCCAGTTCGAAAATCCAGTGATCAAAGGGAAAATCCAAGTAAAATTCATTTGAGGAAATTCGCATTCTTCAAGAAAATCCAGTTGGACGAAGTGAAAAATTCCAGTTGGACAAAGTAAGAAATCAACTAAGGCATCAAAATTATTGAACTGGACTTCAGGAAATTGAGTGGAGTGAAAATTCCAGTTGGGAAGTGAAAAATCCAGTTGGAAGTCGAATTTTCTCAAGGTGGAATCGAATTTTTTCTAAGGCAAAGTCACTTTGAGAAGTCAAAATTCCAGTTGAAAAGTCAAGGAGTCCAGTTGAAGGTCGAATTTTGCTAAAGGCAAATATAAAAGAAAAACTTAAGTTTTATTTTAAAACTTAATCACCAAGCCAAAAGGGACGCCTTGTTTGAAAAGTCAAAGATCAGGATAAGATTGCTTTTTCGTTTTTAAAGCAAAATGCAACCAATGAGAGAAAGAAATCGACCTAAAACAATTTGGGAAGGTTTTTATTATAAAAGACAATCTACTGAGCTCATTATTTTATTATTTACAAAGTCGACTTTCTTCACAGGCAGAGCTCTCCCAAGAAAAGACGTCTTTTTCATCTGCAAGTGGATTTTTTTTGAGTTCCAGAACACTTAATTGAATTTTTTCTCCTCCTTTCTGGATTTTCTTCAAACAACTGCAGGTTATCTTTGGCGATTTTGAGAAGGGAATTGGATTTTTTTTCATTAAAGATTGGAGAGAACTTCAGTATAAACCTTAAAAAATCAAAAAGATTATTTAAAAATTCCATGAATGCTCTTTGAAAATAATAAAGGCAAATCGATTTCATTTAAGAATTTATTCTTCATGCAGCCTTTAATCTAGTTCTGGATTTTTAATTAATTTTTTAAATTTCTCCAGCCAAGAAATCGCCTTTTTGCAAATTTATTAAAAAATTCTCTAACTTCGAGTTTCTTACAGGCGTAATGTCTTCTCCAAAGAATGTGGGAGGTGGAGTCAGAAAAGCTCAAGTCAAGGAAGTCCTGAGGGAATTTTATCCAAAATCCCAGTTGTCCTCGAAGTGGAGAAAAGTGACGGATACAAACTTTGAACAATTTAATGCGATTCAGCACAAGAGAAGGATGTTTGGCACAGGAAACGAAATGCCTACACCTATCGCCTCAAATATTGTTAAGTCTGGACTTCATCAAGCAGCAGGATTTCCGCCTGCAGTTCAGTGCAGTGAGTTAATGGTTGAATGCGCCAGAAGGTACAATCCTCAAACAAGATCAATTAAAACGCCCAATGGAATCACCTTGGCCTATTTCACAGAGGATTCAGTCAGGGAGGTATTTGGTATTCCCCATCGCCGGAAAATGTTAAACAGGACTCAGCAAGAATCACAGGCCATGTTCGATCAAGCCAAGGAATCCTGTTTGGACATCATCAATTCCAACTGGATTAAAGAACCCAAAAGGCATCGTTCCAAGTTGCCAAAGAGACTAATTTGCACAGATTTTAAGATAGAATATAGTGATATGATTCACATGCTGAACAGAGTTATGGGAACTTCTCAGGGAGCCTTCTTTGAGGTGTGGATGTTTTCATACGTGGAGGAAATCGTATTGGGAATGGAGGCTATAAATTGGGCCAAGTTAATAAGTGATAACATCGATTTCCAGTTGAGAAACCTTGAAAAAGCTAAAACCTTTTACATAAGTTCTTATGTGGTTTACATTCTGGCAAGATTCACTAAGTACAGAGGACTGATTTGTAAAGGCGAAGTAGGACTTCGGAAAGATCAACTCAAATCATATGAATGTTACCCGCAGCTCCAGCTACATTACAGGGACAATTTCAAGATAACAAATGATGCCTTCCTTATGTACATCACACGAGTTCTTCAAGGAACAGTACAGAGAAGGCTATCTAAAGAAGCTATGGCAATGCTTGACAAGTTCGGGTCTTGGTTTATCCAGTTTCCGACATTTACTTACATAAGAATTCATGGATTCTCTGATGCTCCGTACCGACTTCCTCGATACCCAACAGACAAAATTGTTATGCTTGAGGTAGCAAGGCAACTAGCATGCGTAGACTCCATTCAGGCGAAGAAGAACAAACAAAGAGTGGATTTTCCGGTTGCAATTTGAAAAATGTTAGAAGTCTGTCCTTCGTTACAGTCAGCCAAAACAGCAGGGGTAGAGTTGCAATTTTACAAATTCAGCACCTATAATCCAAGGTCCGATTATGACCCATACCTGAGAATACATGGGAAGAAGTCCCTTCATGTTATGCAGATCGAAGATTACTGGTCTAACCTGATGGACGAGTATGGAGTGAGGAAGAAGGCTTGGTCAAGAATTCCAGTTGAACTTGTGAAAAGGTGCGACTTGTTCCCTATACCTGACCAAGTGAAAGACGACGGGGACTACATCCATCCTCAATTTGAACAAGAAAAAGATAAGCCTATTTTATTGCCTAACTGGACACAACCCGAGTTGACCGATGTGAACACATTGATGAAGGACATTTTTTCTTACTCAAGGGAATGGGTCGATGGTCAGATCAGCAAGTTGAGGAAGGAAGGAGTTTCTCTTACTTACGCCACATTGAACAATAAGGATGGCCAGGAGGAAGCAATTGGCGAAAATCCTGATGAATCTGCATATCCCAGCAAGAGGAAGGTAGTAAGTGGAAACCTTCAACTAGAGGAAAAGGAGTCAGCTAATGAGGAATTGGAAAGTAAGAAGCAGAAGGTGACTGAAAATCCCTCATCTTCGAGGACCTTGTCAGTTGAAAATGTATCCATTGTTGATATCGAGCCAAGCTATGAGCAAGAATTTCAGTTTCAAGAGTTAGAACAGGTAGATTCTTTCCAAAATCAAGTCTCCACGGAGTGTTTGGAAGGAGATGATACTTTGATGATTGAAGGTGCAGGAGATACTGAGATCCTTGAGGACAGTGAAGAACTAGGAGATGAGGTAATTTCTGCTCTTAAAGGAATTAATGATGATGTTCAGTTAGAAGATGGAATGGAATTATCCACAATCCCGGATTGGCTAACTGAAAGTTTGAAGAAGAAGTCCAGACCACTGGATGAGGTTCAACCAGTTGAGAGCATACAGGACTTCCTAGAAAGAATTGGCAAGGCTAAAACGCCAAAGAGGCCTAAGAAATATTCTCAGATTACCAGGAATGATACAGGATCCAGGATCTTGCAGGTGGCTGTCTCGAAAGTTGACAAGCTAAGAGATCAGATTGCTCCTATGGATTATGAAGTTACAACGTTGGACATTGGGCCAACGACAATAGATCAGGATTTCCATGAGTTGGCAGACACTTCCAAAGCCATCAGGGAAAAGTTTGATAAAACAGAAGAGAAGAAAGAAAGGTTGGAATTGGAAAATCTAAGGCTGATAGAGTTCATTCAGCAGCTAACAGCCCCTTTGCGCCAGGAAAATGCAGCCTTTATTCCACCGTCATCTCTCACTCCGGAGTCTGTTGATGTTCTTGAGGCTATGAGGATTACGAGTCAAGCAACCAGGAGTTGGGTGACCAATATTTCAAAACAAATGGAGCAATTCTTGGAGAAGTGCGCCCAAACTTATGACAGATCTGCATTATTGATAACTGAAGTTAGTCAAGTTGAGGACCATTGGGAAGATTTCCAGTATGTACAGGACAAAGTGATACCTCGTTTGAGGGTTCTAAAAGAAGTCTCCTTGCAAATTTTGATCCAGGAAGGTGTTGTCGAAGAGGGAGCCTCGTACGATTTCAGCAGGTGGTATTATTCCTTATTGGCCAAAAAGAAGACATATGATGGAATGAAGGAAGAATGTGCTGCTATACGGAACACGATTGAGAAAATTCAGTTCAAAATCCTCACTTCTCTTGAAGGATTGACAGGACAAGAACATCATGATACGAATGGCTTAGATTTAGAAGGATTGAAGAAAAGTGTGATGAGCATTTACTTCAAGGAAATGCAGATTATTACAGAGAATCAGCTTGATGATATGTCTTCCCTTTTGACCTTCATGGAGAACTTTCAGAAGCAGGAGGCTAGATGGGAAGGAACTTTTACTCAGTGCCTGGAGACCTTGGACGTGATTGGAGTGCAACTGGATTCTGTGCCAAATATCTCAATGGAGGAACTTGATTCTGTGTTAGCCAAATTTCTTGCATTTGCAGCTAGGGAGCGATCCAAAGGGAATTGCATTCTGGATTCCCACCTGCTCGAATGAAGTGCAAGGTGTCATCATTTGCCATGCTCCAAATGGCGTATTCTGCTTGTGCCACGTGTCTTTGAGTTTGTTATGCTTTTAGGGTTAGGGTTTGTCAAATTTGATCTTGGCCGTTGATTTCAAATTTAATCTTGGCCATTGCTTTGTAATTGGGGTGCCTATATAAACCCCATTCATTTCATTTATTCAGGGAGAGACTGATGAGATTGTTGCAATATTGCTGTTTAAATAATAAGTGGATTCAGAGTTGAGCATTTATTATTTCTATGAGCCCGCATGGTTTCATTGATTTCTTCAAAATAGAGTAAATTTGTTTTCAAGTATTTTAGATGAATGAAAGATTGATAGTGTTGGAAAAAGTGGAATTAGTTCATACCTTTTTCAATTGGATGATTTTCAATTTGATGTGTAAGGTTAGTCTGAACATTAAAATTGCTTAATTTGAGTTCTATTATCTATATGCATTGGTCGAATTGATGGTGATATAGTGTAATAGGATATCTTTCGTAAACCCTTGAAGATTGCACCGTCTTTGTCTAGTTGTAGTGCCGTGCTTGGCGAAGCAAAGATTGGTTTAAATTCCATTATCCAGCATTTGTCTCCGAAGTTCATAGGATTAGTTCTGCATAAATCTAGTTCCTTTACCCTCATCCTTTTTTCTTATTTATTTTATCCTAAACTGAAAATCCCAAAAACATAAGAGCATTTAACGTTACATCAATCCAACTCCCTACTTTGAGTAAGTTCCTCATTTCAAGGTCCCTTTGTGAAACCAGCATATCACATCATCCATTGAGCTTGTCCATCCCCCAAACCGGAACATTGGAATTACCGTATGATCTTTCTAGCAATCTTAGCATAAGAGGTAATTTTTCAAGAGAGGATAAAGCTGCCTTTGGGCATTCTTTTTTATTCTAAAAGTGTTGGGTGTGTCACAAAACACGCATCAACACCAAAATTGGCGCTAGAAGGAGGGCCTAATGCGAACAACTGAGTAGTGGAATTACAAGTGAACAAAATGCAGTATGGTGTTGCCGCATGAATTTCCTTTTAACATACCTGTTGAGCAACCAAATCAACCACCCACCGATATCATTGATCAATTGTACTCACTAGCGTGGAAAACACAGACCAATCGTGTTCAGTTTGGTCAGACAAGCCGTGTTCTCACTAGGGAGGAAGAAAAGGGAACACGTTTTGAAGAAGCAATTCAAAGAGATTTAATAAGACAGAAAATTGATCGTTTGAAACAGACTTTTGACGAGATAGAACGATCATTTGCCACAAGTTCATCCTCAACAAATCCAAGTTCTTCCAATACCATGAAGAATGGTGCTTCCGGCCCACGTTCCTAATCCAAATCAGGATCTGCAACCGGTATTACAACCAAACTTAGCTTTTCATGACGAACAGGAAGACATTATCACCGAATTGTTTAGCCTTGCTTGGCAAGTAAAGAGAAACGCCCCTAACTGGCTCCGAATGCGTTTTATCCTTGAACAAGAAGAAGAGAGAGCTAGGCGTATTGAGTTCAACGTTCAGAGAGATCTTCTTGTAGAAAGATTTGAAGCTCTCCAGCGACAGCACAATCAACAAGTTCGTCGACAAGCGAACCGGCCAGCTCGTGAAGTAGTCCCTCCCCGTCCTCAACAAGATTGAAGAAGGCACACTGGATCGAATTGGTTCCTTTTCAGCAGACAGATTTCGAAGGATTACTAGATCTACACCAAATACTTTCAAAGAATTTGTGGAGTTGTCACCCTATAGAAACAGACAAAGAAAGAAAACAGAGATATCACAAGGAGAAACATCTAGCGTGGTGAGTCCTAGTGAAGAGATACTATCACCCAGAAGAGAAGCACCAATTGGAGAAGTTTCTTCCAGTTTATTCCAGACACCGCCACCACAAGTTCCAATATCAAGCTCAGCTCAAGTCCCAGTATTTGTACAACCCATTCAACCAGTTCAGATAAATCAGCCAAACGTTCCAATGGCTTGGCGTCCAGCTAACGCGTCGCCTCTCACTACATTTGCCGATTATCATGAGATGCCCAAGAATCTGGAGCATTTTTGCTCCAAATTCCAAGTTGGTGATGTCAACCGGACAGCTGATGAACATATCAAGATTTTTGAAGATACTCTCCAGAACCGAGATATTCAACATGAAGATGTAGCATGTCGATTATTCCCATGCTCTTTAGGAGAAGAAGCATATTACTAGTACGTCAACCTACCAGTAAATTCAATCCGAACTTGGCAAAATCTGAAAGATGCCTTCTTGGCAAAATTCCGATTGCCAACCACACCCGCTGAACTCTACCGACAGTTTGTTGAAGTGAAAAGATTAGAACATGAACCAATCAGCACCTTCAACAACAGATTTCATAAGGCGTATACAAGGTTACGTGATCCTTATGAATTGAATGATGCAGCAGCATTACCAGTATATTATGCGGCTTTGGATAGCCTCACTTCCATGTTTGTAAGAAGAGCCAACCCAGTTCCGCCTGACCTCAAAGGAGCATACGCTGAAGCAATTAAAGTTAACTCTGATTTAGGCATGAATGTTGCCGGACCACTTAACCATTTGGGGTATGCCGCTATGCCAAATCAGATAGCGGGGATCAACCAGGCATTGGCACATCACACGCCAGTCATGAACCCCATTTTGCCACCCAACAATCAATTGGTAATTCACCCAGGAGGTCCTATTTCTCAAGCACAACCTTCACAGCCTGTGTATCTACAGAATACAACAACGTCCACCAAGACACAAGAAGAAAAAGAAGAAATGAAAGAGTTGGTTGAACAAGTGAAGAAATTGTCTACTGAGGAAACTCACCTGAGAAATCAAAACAATCAACTCCATAGCATGCAAAGGAATTCTCAAGGATACCAAGGTAATTATCAAAATTACCAAGGTCAATCAAATAATGCTCACGGCTACCGCAACAATAACCAAGGATATCAGAAGAGGACATGGAATACAGGACCGAATAATGGAAACGTAGCATCACCCCTAGATAATCCTGCAACTCGAGAAAATCGACCACCAGAAAGTATACTTCTCACCGAGTTAGCCTTGTCAGGATGGTGTCGGTTACACAACACCAATCAGCATTCTGAGACACAGTGCAGAGAATTTCAGCTCGCAGCCGACATTTTCCAAAGAGAAATACAAAGGGAAATGCCAGATGACCCATCTACTGCTATAGTCCCTGTAGTGAAGTACGATCAAGCTCTAGTCCTGGACGACTTCACATTCCCACCACTGTTTGAGCAATATCAAGCACCTGACCAGTTCGGACGATTCCCACCAGCGTCAGCCAATGAGCCAGTGGAGGCGCCACCTCCTATGTGTTCACATGCAATTGCTGACGGATCAGTAGAAGATACGACGAATTACTATTTCCCACCCCTAAATGACAGTGTACTAGTCAAAGGTACAAAAGAAGTTCAGACGTTTCAACAGACAGGGAACGGGCAAACAAAGGTTTATTATAGAAAGAATCAGGAGCCCTTAACCACATCAGTTCCCCCACACAATTTTCAAACTCCACCGCATCCGAATGCGAGTAACAACCCTTCTCTTCCAAAAGACGCACCGCAATACAGACAAGGAAACAATGCTGGCAGTTCTGCTAGTAGCACCCCTCCTAAAGACGAATTGAACAGATTAAGTCGGTACGTGACTGAAGAAGTAAAGAAAATCAAAGTGAATGTGTCATTTTTCGAGCTAATGAAAGTACCAGAAATAAGGAATACGTTTATTGAAATCCTAAAGGATCCAACGCAAGATCCCACTCACGCAGTTCAAAAGACTGCAAATCCTGCAGGCAATGTCAATGTGGTTCAAGAGGAACAATTACAATTTTTTCAAGGACAACCACAGAATTCAAATGTTTCCTATGGGTCCCAAAGTCCCAAAGTAACTCAGGGCATGTATGAAGTAAAAGAAGGCGTGGAAATGCCGGGACACAAAACAGTGAAAGCTGAACAAACACGCCAAAGTTCAAGAGAGAACAAGATAGAAAATCCAGTTAAAGAAGCTGAAGTTTCACAGATTGAAAAGAACAATAAAGTCAAAACAAATGAGACAGAAGCTAGTATGCAGAGAAGAAATCCTGTTATATCTTATCAAGGAAAAGATGAACCAGCTCCTCGTCTCGCTTTAGAATTTTCAATAAACCCTACATAATTGTTTGATTGATTCAGAGCCGCTTCCTAGTAATGTAATGCCTTAAATGTCCGGCTAAAGATTAGACTAACACTGCCAAAGACAAACAAAAAGTGGACGGTTTAATAAGATCTGAAGTTCCCCGCTTTCAGAGAGAGTTGAATAATATTCATATGCAAATATCAACTCGAATTCAATGATTTCATTGATATTTCATGGTCGATATCCCAGAAGATATAATGTATCCGAAGACTGATCGTAAGGTTAAATGGTTACTTCGCCACGGATTTTTCACACATGTGGTTGCCATGGAAGGGTATTCCGAATCAAATCAAGGTTGAAAGTACGCCGAGACTTAAGATGATAATTACTGAGTACGGGGAAGACAATGAAATTTTGTTTTGTGAGACAGATCTCGGTCAGTACAAACCAAAAGCATCGGAAATTCTGATGTTACGCTGCTCAAGCCATCAGGAAGATACACCAAAGAATTCAGAAGTTCTTGTGGAAAGTGATGAAGAACTTTCACCGGATGAAGATGAAAGTATGTTTGAAAATTTTAGGAGATTTGTGCTCAAAAGCGTAAAACAAGAGAAAGAATTGGGGAATCATGCTTTCATACAAGACTTATTACTGTCCAATTGGTGCCGATCCACAAATGCCTTTCTATTCGAAGTTTCCGTAGGATGTGTAAAATATACTGGACCATGAATTAAAAGCATTCTAAGTCCCTCGGAGATGAATATTTCCGTTGGAAAAGAAGATGAAAATAAAGACTTCCGAGAGAATCTCACCTAGGGTATAGAAATCACTCAAGAAGGAACTAAATTAAAATGGATTATCTGGGCTGAAGAAATTGCAAGCAAGAAATGCCCATCCCATACAATTACTAAATCAAGAGCAAGCCTAACTTTGAGACTGGTTAGTAGTTCAAAATCCAAGAAGGGCAATGGAGCTGGTTATGAATTGATTAACCCACGTGAAGCTTACCATCAGCTCAGATTTACATAGCTCTCATCAACAACGTACGTAGCACGTCCTAGGTCCACGGATTGCTTCACTAACCGCAAGAAAGCCAGAATCCTGCATGTTTACCATGACTCCGGAATTGTGGTAAGGCAAGTAAGAAAGAGATTAATGGCCATGATAAAAGACGCGGTGATTATTAGAAACCCAGTATGGGATCTTATTGAAGTTTGACGCTTTAATATCAAATCGGCACCGGTTTTCAAAATAAAGTGGTAAATTCTCCTTATCTAACTAAGTAAGTTCACTAGAGCTAATTTGAGATGGATGCCATCAAGAAATTTACAATAGAAATCACCTCACTCCATCAATCCCTAACATTACAAACTTCCAAGTGTTCGATGATGATAAACACATCCTGGACTTCATGACTAATTCTGATATTTTCCTCACTCAAGTCATTGACGAGGAAGAAGATCAAGCGGAAACTGAATTCGATGCAGATGGTATCATGAACCTAAGGACTAATATCATTCCCAGAGGAATGATCCAGCTCGAGAGAATCTTTGACCAAGATCAGATCAATGCCATAAAGCAGCAAAGAAACGAAGGAGGCCAACATGAAGCGGTCAATCTCGGAACACAAAAGGAAGTAAGAAATGTTTTTAATGGCAAAGTATGCACAAGTGAAGAAAAAGAACAGATAGTCAAAAGTTTAAAAGAATTTAAAGATATTATTGCCTGGGACTATGAGGGCCTGAAAACATACGACACTTCAATTATTACACATACTATTCCCCTCAGAGCAGGCAGTAAACCATTCAGGCAACGCCAAAGGCCTGTGAATCCTCTACTGGAACCCCTTATTCTTCAAGAAGTTAAGAAGCTACTTTCAGCAGGCATTATCTTCCCAGTACGACACTCAACGTGGGTCGCCAATTTGGTACCCGTCCGCAAGAAGAACGGAGAGATAAGACTATGTGTAGACTTCCGGAATCTTAATAAGGCCTCAGAAAAGGATAATTATCCATTGCCCTCATTAGATGAAGTCAAGCAGAACGGATCCCGATGATGTCGTTTAGATGGATGATTGCCACAACCAAGTCCCTGTGAGAAATTCAAGATAGGCTTAAGACGCATTTACAACAAAACAAGTAAGCATTTGAAAGCTACAAGAGGATGCTGCTCGGGTCTAACTGATGAAGAGCTATGGATATTATGCCCAAGGATCTCATAGGAGATATCATTGTTTACATGGATGACCCATCATGTGGTTTCAAAGGAAAGAGAAAATCATCACCAAAGACTTGATATGATATTTCAGAGGTGCGTAAGATAATGGATATCTTTGAACCCGAAAAAATGTATATTCAGGGTGACAGAGGGAAAATTGCTTGGTCATGTGATAACAGAGAAGGGTATTCTTATTGACCCTGATCGAGTAGAGGCTATTTCAAGGATTGGTCTGCCGTCAAGCCAGAAAGAATTAAAATCTTTCTTCGGAAAGATTAACTTTGTGAGAAAGTTCATCACAGGATTTGCTGAGATAGTCAGGTCCTTGAATGAAATGCTCAAGAAGGATGCGAAGATAGAATGGACGGAGCAAACGCGAAAGGCCTTTGAAGAAATCAAGCAGGCCATAGTTGATGCTCCTGTTTTGGTTAGTCCTGATTATACAAAACCTTTTTATCTTTACTCTTTTGCCTCAGAACACTCAAGTGCCGCCATGTTAACACAAAAGACAGTTGAGAAGGATGAACATCCTATTGCTTTCATGAGTGCACCTTTTAAGGATGCAGAGTTGAGATACCCGAACGTTGAGAAACAAGCATATGCTCTGGTCAAAGCAATAAAGAAATTCCGACATTACATTTTAAGAAGTAAAGTCTTTGCTATAGTTCCGGATGTGACTGTCAAAACCCTCCTCATGCAAAATGAATTAGAAGAGAGAAGGCAATGGGTCATAATTATCCAAGAGGTGATCGGAAATTAACCCATGGCGACGTCCGCGTCAAGCTCTTAACACAAACAATTGTTATAGACTGTAGAAGCCTGTACAATTGTGTAACAATTACGTAGAAGTATCCCAAGATGAATGGTATGATGATATCACATATTTTTTGCTCAATCACAAATGCCCCAATCATCTCAATCCAGTACAGAAGAGGGCTCTGAGAATGAAGAGTCAAAGATATATGCTACAAGGAGCAGTGCTGTATAGAAGAAATCATGAAGGAATTTTCCTAAGGTGTTTGGGAAAAGACGAAGCCAAGCAGATAATAGAACATTTTCATTCCAGATTTGGAACTGGCCATGGAGGAGCACTAGCAACAGCGCACCAGGTTCTAATGGCAGGCTATTATTGGCCAACAGTTTTCAAGGATGTGTACGATCACGTAAAAACCTGCCACACGTGCCAAATAACGGCTGCTCGAGAGAAGAACCCCGCCATGCCGCTCCAACCAGTGATCGAGGTACGACCCTTTGCGAAATGGGGACTAGACTTCATCGGTATGATCAATCCACCTTCATCTGCACAACACAGGTATATTCTAACCGCGACTGACTATTGCACCAGATGGTCAGAAGCTCAAGCACTGAAATTATGCACAACCGACACAGTAATTAAGTTCTTAGAGGAGAACATTATCACCAGGTTTGGCTGTCCTTATGCTCTAGTTTGTGATAATGGTTCTGCATTTTCTTCTCTGAAATTTTCTAACTGGGCTTTTGAATATGGGGTGAATTTAAAATTTTCTTCGAATTATTATCCCCAAGGGAATGGATTGGCCGAATCCACTAATAAGAATTTGCTGAATGTCATAAAGAAGTTGTTAGACAAAAATCCGAGAGATTGGCATACGCAGTTAAGATTCGCCCTCTGGGCGGACAGAGTGAGAATAAAAGGTTCCTTAGGTACATCGCCATATCATCTCGTTTACGGACAAGACCCCATATTCCCGATACAACTAAGGATTCCCACATTACAGTTCATGCAAGAATGCTTGGACCAAGAAGACAGGGTCAAAACCAGATTGTCTCAACTGTTACTATTGGAAGAAAAAAGAGATAAGGCACTTGAGAGTTTTTCAAAACACCAAGGAATTGTGAAAAGATGGTTTGACCGAAGAGCCGGAATTAAAGCATTTAGAATTTCTGACTTAGTCCTATGTTGGGACAAAGCGCATGAGCGAAAAGGAGACCATGAAAAGTTTGACAATCTATGGATGGGTCCCTATCAAATTTCGGAGATTCTTGGAGACAACGCATTTAGACTGAAGACGTTAACCGGAGAGGATGTTCCATTGCCCGTCAATGGGAGATTCCTCAAACACTATTTCCAGTCTTAGACTCCTCGCGAGTCTTGCCCTTGTACATAATTGGTCTGGTTTCTTTCGGGTTGGTTTTTGTTTTAGTTTAGTTTCCCTTGCTTTGGTGTGCGTTAGTTTAGTTGTTTTGTTTTCTTAGATTAGTTTGCTTTGTTTGCTTTCGTTTGTTGCTTCGGGTTTGTTTTGAATAAATGAGGATCCACATCTGCAAAAGGTGGTAATGATTTAGGCACACACTGGTCTTATTCCACAAAGTAATGAACGGATTATTCCTTTGATAAATATTTGTTAAGGATCCCCGAATCCGAGATTGAATTCTCTAGTTTAACTCTAGGTTAGGACTTGTACTTGGCTAGAAGGGAATCCTCTATTGTGTTTTGACACTGAATCTTACAATCATCATATTTTACACACTTAATCAAATCTCTGAGTCATTATGGTCTCCCAGGTGAAGTCATGGCTAAAAGTAATCAAAAATCTTGCTTCAGCGCCACTATAATGCTCAAACCCAGGTGAGCTTCATTGCTTACAAGCCAAAGTGTGGAAATATGCAAAATATCAAGAATATCAAAATGAAAAGAGAAAGAGAACCAAAAGAAAAGAATGAAATACTTGGCTTTTGGGTGTGCGGACATCTCTACAGGTGTACAAAAGAATCAAAACAAATGATAAATCGCCGGAAGTAGAGCAATCTCCGTGAGATTATAGAAGATAACCTCGCCGGGGCTATGGACGCTCGCTGGCAGCGAGGCTCTATCCAAGGATGCTTTTGGAGTTGAGACGAAAATACACAAATAGCCATGATGGAACCAAAGAGCCATATTGGTTTTACGAGACGGAAATGAATGCATTTGCACCCACTTGTGATTAAGGGAAAAGGTGTCTCAATCC
Source organism: Sequoia sempervirens (assembly GCA_007258455.2). Taxonomy (NCBI): domain Eukaryota; kingdom Viridiplantae; phylum Streptophyta; class Pinopsida; order Cupressales; family Cupressaceae; genus Sequoia; species Sequoia sempervirens. The sequence goes on from VDFB02010326.1 coordinate 18,526, forward strand.
AATTTAGAATTCCTCTTCTTTCTGAGTACAAATTTTAACCTAAGGATAAGTTAGTGTGATTTAAATCGGAGATTCCGGATTTAGAATGGGTCTTTATCTTAGGAATGTTCTGAAACATTCCTCACGTGGAGTCGCCAGATGTTGTGACCTTTTTCACACATCGCCCCATTGCAAATGGGGACCCTCACTGGTTTGCTCTTAGGGTTTAGCGTTGAGTAGCAATCTCATAGTCTTTGATATCTGGGAATTTCATGTCAAGGTCTGGGGTCATCGTCCGAGCCAAGTTGGGAGTTTGAGCCCGAAACTGAACATAAACGTCATGGAAGTGCTTAGAGGGCCTCGCAGACGAGGATCGCCTGTGCTTTCGCTCAATTCTGACACTTCCTATTTTTTAGGGATTCTGCTTTTTTGCTTTTTTGCTTTTTTCGTTTTTGGCATTTCTGGCCCAATTTGGAATTTACTATTTTTAGAAAGTTGCTTTTTGCTTTTTTCTATTTTTAGTAAGTTTCTATTTTTAGAAAGTACAGGGTGTCATTAGCATTTGAGTCAAAAGTTTCCATTTTTGGAACTAAAAAGCGAGCAAAAATAAAGCAAAAAATCTAAAAATCATGAGAAAAGCAGAGAAAAAGCGCATGCAAAGCAGAGAAAAGGCGCATGCAAGATGAGAAAAGCAGAGAAAAGGTGCATGCAAAGTCAAAAAAAATCAACTGGATAAGATCACGCCTTTAAGAGAAAATCACTGAAAAATCAAGAGAAAAAGCAGGCAGATCATGGTGAAATTCACCTAAGTCTGAAAGAGGTACGAACTTGAGAAAATCCAGTTGAAACTTTAGAAAATCCAGTTCGAAAATCCATTGATCAAAGGGAAAATCCAAGTAAAATTCATCTATTTGAGGAAATTCGCATTCTTCAAGAAAATCCAGTTGCACAAAGTGAAAATTCCAGTTGGACAAAGTAAAAATCGACTAAGGCATAAAAAATTATTGAACTGGACTTTAGGAAATTGAGTGAAGTGAAAATTCCAGTTGGGAAGTGAAAAATCCAGTTGGAAGTCGAATTTTCTCAAGGTGGAATCGAATTTTTTCTAAGGCAAAGTCACTTTGAGAAGTCAAAATTCCAGTTGAAAAGTCAAAGAGTCCAGTTGAAGGTCGAATTTTCTTTGAAGGCAAAATAAAGAAAAAGCAAGTTTTATTTTACAGGCAGTACCAAACCAAAGGGGCGCTTGTTTGAAGTCAAAGATGGAGATAAAGATTGCTTTTCGTTTTAAAGCAAAATGCAACCAATGAGAGGAAGAAGTCGACCTAAATTAATTTGGGAAGGTTTTTATTATAAAAGATAACTTGAGAGCTCATTATTTTCATTATTTGCAAAAGTCGAACTTTCTTCACAGGCAAAGCTCTCCCAAGAAAAGACGTCTTTTTCAGCTGCAAGTGGATTTTTCTTGAGTTCCAGAACATTGAATTGGATTTTTCTCCTCCTTTCCGGATTTTCTTCAAACAACTGCAGGTTATCTTTGGCGATTTTGAAAGGGGAATTGGATTTTTTTCATTAGAGATTTGAAACTTACGATTTATAAACCTTAAAAATCCAAAGATTATTTAAAATTCACCGAATGTATTTTGAAAATAGCCAAGACGATAGAGTTTCATTTTAAAAGAATTTATTCTTCATGCAGCCTTTAATCAAGTTCTGGATTTTAAATTATTTTTTCAAAATTTCCCCAGCCAAGAAATCGCCTTTTTACAAATTTATTAAAATATTCTAACTTCGAGCTTCTTACAGGCATAATGTCTTCTCCAAAGAACGTGGGAGGTGGAGTCAAGAAAGCTCAAGTCAAGGAAGTCCTGAAAGAATTTTACTCAGAATCCGAGTTATCCTCAAAGTGGAAGAAAGTGGCAGATACAAACTTTGAACAGTTTAATGCAATTCAACATAGGAAAAGAATGCTTGGCACCCAGAACGAAATGCCTACGCCTATTGCCACAAATATTGTTAAGTCCGGACTTCATCAAGCAGCAAGATTTCCACCTGCCGTTTAGTGCAGTGAGTTAATGGTTGAGTGTGCTAGAAGGTACAATCCTCAAACGAGATCAATTAAAACGCCCAATGGGATCACCTTGGCGTATTTCACAGAGGATTCAGTCAGGGAAGTATTTGGTATTCCCCATCGTCGAAAAATGTTGAACAGGACTCAGCAGGAGTCACAGGCCATGTTCGATCAAGCCAAGGAATCCTGTATGGATATAGTCAATTCTAACTGGATCAAGGAACCCAAAAGACACCGCTCCAAGTTGCCAAAGAGATTAATTTGCACAGATTTTAAAATAGAATACAGTGATATGATTCATATGCTGAACAGGGTTATGGGAACTTCTCAAGGAGCTTTCTTCGAAGTATGGATGTTTTCATACATAGAGGAGATCGTATTGGGAATGGAGGCAATAAATTGGGCTAAGTTAATAAGTGATAATATCAATTTCCAGTTGAGAAACCTAGAAAAGACCAAAACCTTCTACATGAGTTCTTATGTGGTTTATATTTTGGCATGGTTCACCAAGTGCAGAGGACTGATTTGTAAAGGCGAAGTTGGAATTCGAAAGGATCAACTCAAATCATATGATTGTTACCCACAGCTCCAGTTACATTACAGGGACAATTTCAAGATAACAAATGATGCCTTCCTTATGTATATCACGCGAGTTCTTCAAGGAATGGTACAAAGGAGGCTATCTAAAGAAGCTATGGTGATGCTTGACAAGTTCGGATCTTGGTTTATCCAATTTCCGACATTTACTTATATAAGAATTCATGGATTCTCGGATGCTCCGTACAGACTTCCTCGGTATCCAACAGACAAAATTGTTATGCTTGAAGTTGCAAGGCAACTAGCATGTGTAGACTCTATTCAGGCGAGAAAGAACAAACAAGGAGTTGATTTTCTGATTGCAATTGGAAAAATGTTAGAAGTCTGCCCCTCATTACAATCAGCCAAGACAGCAAGGGTAGAGTTGCAATTTACAAATTCAGCACCACCATTCAGGTCAGGTCATGATCCATACGAGGATACCGCGGGGAAGAAGTCCCTTCATGTTGTCTGATTGAAGATTAGGTGCAACGTGGGCGTGTGGAGTCAGAAAGAAGACTTGGTCAAGAATTCTAGTTGAACTTGTGAAAAGGTGTGACTTGTTCCCTATACCTGATCAAGTAAAGGACAACGGGGACTACATTCATCCTCAATTTGAACAAGAAAAAGACAAGCCTATCTTATTGCCTAACTGGACACAACCTGAGTTGACCGATTTGAACACATTGATGAAGGACATTATTGCATACTCAAGGGAATGGGTTGACAATCAGATCAGCAGATTGAGAAAAGAAGGAATTTCTCTTACTTACGCCACATTGAACAATAAGGAAAGCCAGGAGGAAGCAATTGGCGAAAATCTTGATGAATCTTCATATCCTAGCAAGAGGAAGGTAGTAAGTGGAAACCTTCAACTAGAGGAAAAGAGTGCGACTAATGAAGAATTGGAGAGTAAGAAGCAAAAGGTGACTGAAAATCCATCATCTTCAAGTACTTTGTCAGTTGGAGTAATTGAAAAGGTATCCGTTGTTGATATCGAACCAAGCCATGAGCAAGAAATCGAGTTTCAGGAGTTAGAACAAGTGGATTCTCTCCAAGATCAAGCCCTCACTGAGTGTTTAGAAGGAGATGATACTTTGATGATTGAAGGCGCAGGAGATACTGAGATCCTTGAGGAGAATGAAGAGCTAGGAGATGAGGTAATTTCTGCTCTAAAAGGAATTAATGATGATGTTCAGTTAGAAGACGGGATGGAATTATCCACAATCCCAGATTGGTTGACCGAAAGTTTGAAGAAGAAGTCCAGACCATTGGATGAAGTTCAACCAGTTGAGAACATACAAGACTTCCTAGAGAGAATTGGTAAGGCTAAAATGCCAAAGAAGCCTAAGAAGTATTCTCAGATTACCAGGAATGATGCAGGATCCAGGATCTTACAGGTGGCAGTCCCGAAAATTGATATGCCAAGAGATCAGATTACTCCTATGGATTACGAAGTTACAACATTGGACATTGGGCCAACCACAATAGATCAGGATTTCCATGAGTTGGCGGACACTTCTAAGGCCATCAAGGAAAAGTTCGACAAAACGGAGGAGAAGAAAGAAAGGTTGGAGTTAGAAAATCTAAGGCTGATGGAGTTCATTCAGCAGCTAACAGCTCCTTTGCGCCAAGAAAATGCAGCTTTTATTCCACCAGCGTCTCTTACTCCGGAGTCTGTTGATGTTCTTGAGGCTATGAGGATCACGAGTCAAGCAACCAGGAGTTGGGTGACCAATATTTCAAAACAAATGGAGCAATTCTTAGAAAAGTGCGCCCAAACTTATGACAGATCTGCCTTGCTTATGACTGAAGTTAGTCAAATTGAGGACAATTGGGAAGATTTCCAGTACATACAGGACAAAGTGATACCTCGTTTGAGGGTTCTAAAAGAAGTTTCCTTGCATATATTGATCCAAGAAGGTGTTATCGAAGAAGGAGCCTCATATGATTTCAGCAGGTGGTATTATTCCTTATTGGCTAAAAGGAAGACATATGATGGAATGAAGGAAGAATGTGCTGCTATACGGAGCGCAGTTGAGAAAATTCAGTTCAAAATCCTCACTTCTCTTGAAGGATTGACAGGACAGGAGCATCATGATGCAAATGGCTTAGACTTAGAAGGATTAAAGAAAAGTGTGATGAGCATTTACTTCAGGGAAGTGCAGATTATTACGGAGAATCAGCTTGATGATATGTCTTCCCTGTTGACCTTCATGAATAGCTTTCAGAAGCAGGAGGATAGGTGGGAAGGTACTTTCACTCAATGCCTGGAGACCTTGGACGTGATTGGAGTGCAACTGGATTCCGTGCCAAGTATCTCAATGGAGGAACTTGATTCTGTGTTAGCCAAATTTCTTGCATTTGCAGCTAGGGAGCGATCCAAAGGGAATTGCATTCTGGATTCCCACTTGCTCGAATGATTTGCTAGGTGTCACCATTTTCCATACTACAAGTGGCTTGTTCTAATTGCGCCATGTGTCCTTTAAGTTGGTTATGCTTTTAGGGTTAGGGTTTATCAAATTTAATCTTGGCCGTTGATCTCAAGTTTAATCTTGGCCGTTGCTTTGTAATTGGGGTGCCTATATAAACCCCATTCATTTCATTTATTCAGGGAGGCCCGGTGAGATTGTTGCAATATTCTTGTTTAAATAATAAGTGGATTAGGAGTTGACATTTATTATTTCTATGAGCCGCATGGTTTCATTGATTTCTTCAAAATAGAGTAAATTTGTTTCAAATTATTTTAGATGAATGATAAGAGATTGATAGTGTTGGAAAAAGTGGAATTAGTTCATACCTTTTCAATTGGATGATTTTCAATTTGATATGTAAGGTTAGATAGAACATTAAAATTGCTTAATTTGAGTTCTATTATCTATATGCATTGGTCGAATTGATGGTGATATAGTGTAATAGGGTATCTTTCGTAAACCCTTGAAGATTGCATCGTCTTTATCTAGTTGTAGTGCAGTGCTTGGTGAAGCAAAGATTGGTTTAAATTCCATTATCCAGCATTTGTCTCTGAAGTTCATAGGATTAGTTTTGCATAAATCTAGTTCCTTTACCCCATCCCTTTTTCATTTTATTCTAAACTGAAAATCCCAAAAATATAAGAGCGTTCAACGTTACATCAATCCAACTCCCTACTTCGAGTAAGTTCATCATTTCAAGGTCCCCTTGTGAAACCAGCATATCACATCATCCATTGAGCTTGTCCATCCCCCAAACCGGAACATTGGAATTACCATATGACCTTTCTAGCAATCTTAGCATAAGAGGTAATTTTTCAAGAGAGGATAAAGCTGCCTTTGGGCACTCTTTTTTATTCTAAAGTGTTGGGTGTGTCACAAAACACGCAGCATCAACGGTAGTACCGTTTACGAGAAAGGATTTCAGGCCAGTGACGTTTTGTGGGGCCTCCATTTGTATGATGACCCTTATCTTGTCCGAGTCCATCTTCAGTCCCGCTTTACAGACAATGTGTCCCAACAACTTTCCTTGCGGTACCATGAATCGACACTTCTTCAGATCTAGTGCTAGACAGGCTGCCCTACACCTCTCCATACATTCTCCGAGTGCTTTTAGATGCCTCTCTTTGTCACTGTAAATTGACTAGTCGTCTAGAAATGCCTTGAAGTTGCTGACCGACATCTTATCAAAATTATGCAGAATTATTCTTTGAAAAGTGGCCGACACATTACATAACCTGAACGACATTCGGTTGTACGCATACACTCCATCTTTGACCACAAACGCTATCTTCAATTTGTCTTCGACAATGCTTATTTGATTATATCCAGAGAACCCGTTCATGAACGAGTACATCTTGTGTCCTGCAACTTCTTCAAGGATCGTGTCGATGAAGGGATTGGGAATGGGTCTTTGGTTGTTACTGTGTTCAAGCACCGGAAGTCCACACATATGCAGATCTTCTTGGATTCCTTCTTCAATGAAATGACAATTGGTGACACCCAATCGTTTACTTCCACCTTGAATATGATGTCCGCTTCCAACATCTTCTCGATCTCATCTTGTACCTTGATGGCATAGTTCTTGTTCATCCTGTAGGGTCTCTTCCGTATGGGTTGTGCTCCCGGTACGAGAGAGATCTTGTGTATGCACAATTCTGGTGGTATTCCCTTTAGATCCTTGTATGTCCACACAAATGCATCTTTGTATTCCATGAAAATTTTGAATGCCGCCGCCTTCAGTACGGGGTCCCAATCATCACCAACGAGGATTGTCTTTGGCTTATCTTCCTCTCCTAGATTCACCTTCTTCAATGTTGGTTCCTCGTACTTTATCAATTTGTCACGTTCAAACTTGTGGGTTGGCGTCTCGTCCAATTTTGCTGCACTTCCTTGTATTCTTCGTACTTAGGTGGAAATGTTTGGCTGGTTGTACCCTTGTCTTCTTCCTCTATCTCTCCAACTTGCAGCATGTTGCATTCTGGGTGGAACACCTCTTAATCCTCCATTTGCGAATGAAATAGGCCATTCAGGGAGCTTGTCTCATCCTCCAAGCAAATCTCAAGTTCAAGTACGCCCTCGTTGTTCAACTCCATTCGCCTTCCTTCTTTCATTTGCATTTGACTCTCCCTCGTCAGATTTTGATCCCGAAGATGCCAGCTCTTCACTCACAACTTGGTTCTTTAGGTCGATGACGTACTTCCTCCCATTTCTCTCGATTGAGTGTGTTTTGCTTCTAGTTGTGATCTGCCTTGGCGGCAATAAACCATCCTCTCCCAAGTAATGTATCGTATGCCTTCTACAGCGGGATGACGAAAAAGTTCAACAGCATCAGTGTACCGAGAGGTTTGATGCCATGTTGATCTGCGCCTACTAGGTGGAATGTTGGGGGCCAGAGAGTTGGCTTCTCTAGACACTTCCAGGTTTCTTCTGGTAGCATGTTAACTCCCGAGCCTCCATCAACAATGGTGTTGGAGAGCTTCCTCCCCATGATCTCCATCTGTATGATGGTAGGCTTCCTCTCGATGCTCACTGCAAGTAGCATCAGGTTCATGGCCTCTCTTGTTGGTTGTGTCGTACTCATGGTTGGACCCTCTTGATGGTTTCTGTTGTTTTTGACGACATTAGTGAGTGCTACTCTTAGTTGGGGCATCGTCTACAGAAGGTCTGTTACCTTGATAGGTACGGTTGTGTGGAGCACCTACCGTACAATGTTTTTCGTAGAATCCGACTGCAACAATGTATTGGTTACCTTAGAGGTTCTTCTATCCTTGGCCATTGCCTCTTCCACTTCCGTCCTAGCCTCTAGGAGTCTTCCTTTCTTCGTACGAGGGTTTGGATAGATAGCTTTCTTCGTCTGTGCTCTTGTGATCGCTAGGACCTCCTTGTTGGCTACCTACAACATATTTATGCCTTTTTGCTTCGCGTAGTCAGAATCTTCGTGATCACCTGGTCCACACCACTTGCAGAGTCTTCCTCCCGTACCTTGATTGTTTTGGCACCCCTTGACAAAGTGACCCCATTCATTGCACTTTCGACATTGTATCATAGGTTTTCCCTTGCTATCATACTGGATTTTACTTCTTAGTGTATTATTATTGCCTCTTCGATTGTTACAGTAACCTCCAAGGATGCGTTGTTATTCTGAGGCTTCAGTGGTGTGGTCGGAGGGGTTGACTATTCCCCCATGTGCAAAGAATACTTGTGAACTTCTTGTCTTTAGATTGTATGGGCACTCCTTGATGGAGTGTCCCATAACTTGGTAGATGTCACAAAATAATTTCTTTGGGCAGTTTGCCTTCATATGACCTTTTGTTTTGCGTTTGATACACCATAATTCTTTGGACTCCTTCGAACTCTCCTTGTTGGCCTTCAACGCCTTCATCCTTCTCATCATATCTCGTTGGAGAGCTTGTATGGTTTTTGATTCGTCTTTGCTGCTCTCCTCCGTACTTTCATCGTCATCTGTTTTCTTCTTCCCCCAAGAGGATGTCTTATTCTCACTCTTGATGTCCATTGCATGATTGTATGCTTTGACGTACGAGGATGGAGGTATGACCTTCATCTTCTTCCGCAGGGAGGGAAGTAACCCTTCAATGAACCATCGCTTCTTCAAACCGTCGGTCGGAAGAGTCTCTAGTTTCACCAACAATTCCTTGAGCCTACTGTTATAGGTTCGTAGGTTTTCATGCTTTCCTTGCTTCGTGTTGTAAATCTCCGCTACTATTTGATTGTCATCTCTGAGAAGTTTAAATTCTTCCTTGAATGCTCTCCTCAGTGCTCTCCATGAGTTCTTCTGTGCTTGTTTGAGTTTAGTGTACCAGTCTATGGCTATGCCTCTTAGCGTCACTAGGAACCATTTCCTATGCAACTTCCATTTCTGTAAAGTGACTCTTTTTGTTCTTGCTTGTGTTAGACTCTTTTCGTTCAAGTTTGGAACTCCAACTTCCTGCGCAAGGTGAATTTGTGGAGCTGGGAATTGTAGCTTTCTTTGGTCGACTTTATTTTACTTTTAAAGGTTTTATTTTTTAGTATTAACATTTAATAAATTAAAATGTCATATTTTAAAATAACTTATTTAAATTTCAAACTATTTATATATAAAATTCAATAAATTTAAATAAAATATTAAAACTAAATTTAACGTATTTAATTTAAATTTAACAAATATATTTTTTTAAATATTTAATTTAATATTGTTTTATTTTAAAATTAATATATTTAAATATTTAAATTAAAGTTTTAAACTTATTAATATTGAGCTATTTCACATGCTTCTTATGGTTTATACTTTATAAATACGTTATCTTTTATAATGATTTCAAATCTATTTAGCAATGTTAAACTATTTTGATAATTTTGTGGATATATTACTTATATTTAAAAAAAAATTAAATTTATGTAAGGCGAATTTAATACCAATTGTTTTCCCTTGCTAAACATCTGAATTTTATTATTGCCAAACATGAATTCAATTTCGAACCTTGTGACTTAGATCATAACAATTAGTGAGTAGCATACGATGGTACATAAACTATTGTTCATGTTCTCAAGTAGTGAGCATTTTCCATGCTTGCAAGGAGCATTGTTGTCACCGCTAAGTTGCCGGTTTTGAATGCAGTTCAAATCACGGGTTCCGGGTTTGGGTTACGCCGGTTCGGCTTATTTTTTTTTTTCTAGGGTATGGGTATGGAGTACGACACATTACTATATATATATATTATAAATTTATAAACATAATGATAATACCATAGACTCATAAGCATGCTCAAAATTATAATCATATGATCATAATGCCATAATGCCATAGAATATTGAAACAATGAAATACGCCATACGGTAATACCTCATATAATCTGTAATCATATTCATAATTTGCAAAAATGAAAATGTAAATATGCCATAATGCCATATAATCTGTAATCATATTCATAATTTTTTAGCTTGGAGGCAAAAAAATGGTGTTTTTGCTCTTTTGAGTTTGCAAAATGAGCCTCATTTGGTCGGCCAAGTCAATATAAGGCAATCTGGGCACTTTTTAGGGTTTTATTTTTTGTTTTTAAGTTGAGTTTTTGCCTTTTTCTAGGTTGGATGACGTGGGTCCTCCCAGGTCCTTTTGGTTCTCCCCGGGTTCAGCCAGGGTTATCCATTTTCCACCCGGGTTCTCTGTGGGTCCTTCTGTGAAGGACCCACAGAGAATCCGGGTGGAAAATGGAGAACCCAGGCTAACCCAGAGAAGAACCGAACTAGAACCAGAACCCACACGTATTTTGGCCGGTTCGGGGGGCTAAAATGAAGAACCCGGTAACAGAGTTGTCCTGTTTATGTATGTTCACACATTGGCATCAAATTGAGTTATGATCTATTTGTTGTACCCATGATAAATTTTTGCTTCAATAAGGCATTTTGCTTAAAATAAGCTAAATCATGTAAGATTGTTGTCAAAAGTCCGTTTTAGGCAAAACGAAACATAGGCTTTTTGTGGGTTTACTCCAAGGAAGATACTTGCAAAATTCTGAAAATTTGAAAATTAGGGTTTCGTACCCCTATTTTTAGGAAAACCCTTGAAAATAATAGGACCTTTCTAGAATTAATTGAAAATGATTTTGATAGGACGATTTGACTTCACGATCACATTGGTCAAGTCAAAATCACCAAAAAGTTTGTTTCTTTGGTGGGTCTACTTCGTTTTTTCAGGAGAAAAGCTAGGACCTTCGTAGCCATTAATGGTAGATGGCCAATACCAGGTTTTAAAATCTAATCCTGAAGAGCTTCAATGAAGAATCCATGGTGAAAGATGCTCTGTGACGGAGGGGATTTTCAAAAGTGAAAAATGCTGAAAATTGGCTAAGTCTGGAAAATGCACGCCTTGCTACTAGGAGGCTATGTAGTCAAATGCCTTGGTCATTTTTCCAACATCCCTACACATAGCATGGTGAAGGTGATTGCTGGATGCATGCATTCGCGTCATCAACGACAATGCTCAAACCTGTCAAGCTACATGACGGACACGAAGCGCGAAGAGGTGAAGATTTTCAAAGGAAATGATGAAACTGTAAGCCGAAAGCACCCCTGTTGGCCAGGGGCGCCCTTGAATTCAAAGGGTCAAATATAGTCATCAACTTTTACCAAGGCAACCATCTCTTTCGTGTTTCTGCTGGCTTTTTGGTGCATCGTCAAGCAAGGTCCACCTGATTCGTCGATCACCGACAAACATAAGCGAAGTCAGGAGATGCTACAAGCAAGTACTATAAAAAATGGCAATCAAACATGGAAAAAGCACCCCTGTTGGTTAGGGGCGCCCAAGAACAAGATGGTCCAGATGTTAGTTTTGAGCATAGCTTGCCTTCAGGTGATCTCCCCAGCATCAACTCAGCTTTGCAACAAACCTGTTTGCTTATCTGTGAGACACATCAAATGACAACAACTGTTGATCGTTAGATGCATACAAACGGAGGGTAAATCAGTGCATATCAAGATAAAAGCGCCCTTGCTGGCTAGGGGCACCCTTCATTATGAGTCACCTGATGAACTTTTCAGTGATTGATTTCTTCAAGGCATCTACTTAGTATCCTCTCAGCTTCGCGACCAATCCAGTTGCAGGTTCACAGGACTTGTCAAACATTCATAGACGAAGATCAAGCAAAAAACACCAAAGCTGAAGGCAAGATGAAAGACATTAAAAATTGACTAAGTGTCAAGGAAAATGCATCTTCCTAGAAATAGGCGCCCAACTGTTTGGGAAATCATATGCAGTCTGCAAGCTCAGTGACCTCTAGGATGATCACCTCTGTTTTGATCAATCTCAACAATGACACCGTTAGCAAAGACAACAGATAAATCAAACATTTGACGACAAAGATCAAACTGAGGCAGTTCGTGGAAGATTGCAAAGTAGAAATAACAAGTCAAAAGGTCAAAAGCGCCCTTGCAAGCTAGGGGCGCCCAAGCTTTTGAGGCACTTAAATCCACTTTCAGTAATCGCAAAGCCAGTCATCCTTTCCGGGATTGAACTGGTTATCCATCCCATGTTTCAGCAAGATCACCGAACTCATCAGTCAGCGGTGATCGTAGACCAGAGCACGAAGGGTCAAAATGGAGGAAATGAAGAACACTCAAGAAATTGACTAAGTCTGGTGAAAAATGCACCTTCTTGGGAAAAGGTGCCCAAGAATTAGAGGCATCAGATTGAGGTTTTGAGCCTTGCAGCTCCCAAGCACACTTCATCAGAGTTGTTTCATCTCAGCAACATCTCAAGATCAACTGAACAACCAGAGTCAGAGATCGAAAGGAGGTACTTCGTCACAGAAAGAAGAATGAAAAAGTGTTCAACTCTTCAAAGGGACGCCTAAAGTCGAAGAAAGACTTAGTTGACTGAAGTTAGGATATTTTGGAGCCTTTTCATGTCTAAAACTTCCCATAATCAGTGGAAATCAGTCCCAGGAACTCCAGATCAGGCTAATTGACTCCTCCATCATGTGTTGGCGCCTAAACTTGATGCATTCATCATCAATCACTATATATCAAGCCTAGGCGTCATAATTCAACATCTTTCTTTGTAGGTTGAAGCCAAGAACAAGTATTTTTCTCTCCAAGACTTCTTTTCAGGATATAACAGAGGGGTTTTCATCGTTCATATTTTTGAAGATCAGTTGCACAGAGGGACAATTTATCAGAGGTTGCATCTTTAGGCATAATTTTCTTGAAGATCCAGAGTGGCAGTTGATAACTTCCAAACTTCTTCTTGTCTTTTTCTTCTATTCTTGTCTTAGATCTTCTTGCATGTCCAAATAAACAGAGGCTATTCACAGATCTGACCTGGGTATGATTAGCACAACTTTTTCAACAAAACCCATGTGTTGGATTTTTCCAGAAACAATAGTCTTGCTGCACCTATTTTTAGGGGATTTCATGGAAAAAAGTCTCAATTTTGAAAATCAAACGAATTGGGTTTGTTCAGCATTGAAGCAACAACAATACCCACGTGTTAGATTTTTTCAGAAAAAAATACTTCTCAGCGAGTGCTATTTTTAGGGGTTTTCAGAAAAGTTGTCCGAACAGTATCGTGTGCACAGTCAATTTTCAAGGTTTTCATAATGCAGTTCTCCCAAGTAGAATACAAGACCAAAACGGTCTTGGTTCACGATTTCCTGAAAACGATTGACACCAATCTGCATTAGGTACACCTAGAGGTCGACTCAGAAAGGTTGGAAGGCATAGACCAATGCACATTACAGAACATCGAGCAATCCGGATTGTTTGAGGCTGCATCAATCCCCATCACAATACAGAGTGTGGAATTTGTAATAGCTTGCATTAAGCATTACAACCCTACCACACGAGAGATTCGATCAGTGGTTAGACGAGTGATATGCAGCCTTAAGCCTAGGGATGTTGAAAAGTGTTTTGCCATTCCACCATGTTCGGCAAATGTGGTCATATCTATGAGAGAATGCAAAAAGGCATTCGAAGTGTCAAAAGACAAGTGCTAGAAGAGAATGGTAGAAAATTGGCTTAAAGGAAAGAAGGCCAACTTGCCCAAGAATGTGGGATGTGGAGAGTTCCGAGATGAGTATGCAGCGATGATCACTCTACTCAACCGTATCACTGGATAGGAGGCAAACCAATTTTAGTCATGGATGTATTATATCATTGCCAAAATTGTAAGCAACAGAGAGCATTATGACCGGCCTGCCCTCATTAGTGATACGCTCCACAAGCAAATGATCGGATTCTTAGAGGCTCACAGGTTTCACATGTGCTCATATCTTGTATACTTGATTGCCTTCCAAGGCCAATTTAGAGCATTAAACACTGTGGGAACTTTGGGTGTGCAAAAGGTCCACGAACATTTTTCGCGACTTGAGTTCACACAAGCAGAAAGACATTTCAAGCGGATAAATGATCTCTTCCTAATGCACACTGTGAGAGACCTCGACCATGAGATGCATATACGTATATCACCAGCAGCCAAGGAGGCAATGGTAGACTGGGTGGATTGGTTCATCCAATTCCCCACTTTCACCTACATACGCGTGTATGGGTACGCCGATCATCCCGCCATGTTACCTCGCTATCCATCATATAGGATGGTCTTCATGGAATTCTTGCGACAGTTGTTAGAGGTACATTCTCATCTGTGTTACAAATGCAAGACGGCCACAAACTTTCCTTTTGAGATGGGACTTTATAGGTGCAAGACAGCGGCTGATGCCAAGATCATAGGCCAGGAGATGGTGGGACTTAATCTTAAGTACCTCATCAAAAGACGGTCGTATGATCCTCGGGGTCACTATGCAACACACCTTGAGCAACAATCTTCACACAAGTCTTCCATGGAGGACTATTGGTTCAACTGTGAAGATGAGTTTGATGTACAAAGACGCAATTACAGCCGGTTTAGACTTCCACAAATTGCTGTCTTCATGTCAGAAGACGTGGAAGGACTATTCGATGATGATGGGGAAGTTATTCTTCCCTCAGTCTTCGTAGATCAGGTTGACTCACAACCTCTTCACACAATGGATTGGTATGCCAGGGAAAATACATCTATTGAGGAAAGAACAAGCAGAGTTGTCAGAAATAGCCAGCTCTACTTGGACAGCAAAAGGACAAGGAAGGTAGTTATTCCTCGCACAGAGCCGCGACCGATTCATCCTTCACTACCTTCCACATCAAGGAAGAAACTCAGACATAAGCAATGGAGTAACCCTCCTAAAGGAGCAAGAATGTCAAGCCATACAAGGGGAAGAATACCAATTGTTGATTCAAATCAGCAAGAGGTACATGTGGAGACGGCCACAAACATAGTTGAGCCAGTGATTGAGACAATCACAGTTGAGACAAAGCCACTCATGGAAACAGTTGCAGCTGAGCCAGTCATGGATGCAATTGTAGCAGAGACAGTAGTAGAGCCTACCATTATGCCACCACCATAGTAGTCACCAGTTCCTATTAACTTGGATTCGCCACCACGTGACATTGCAACACAATCCCATTCGTCAAGTGTTCGAGGGCCTATCATCCATCCTCCCAACAAGGTTAGTCAAGATTCATCTTGGCTTGAGAATCTCCTAGGAAGGAAGAGACAAAGGCCATCCTACCAGCTGGATTTCACAGAATTCGACCATGTCCCTCAAGACATGCCAGTAAAGAAGCTGAAGAAACAGGTCTAAGTAGGAAAGAATGCTAACAATGAAATTGTGATAGAGACAGCTGTGCCACCTGAAGACAAGAATGCACATGAGGTAGAGGTTGATGACTTCACCTTGTTGAAGGTCAACCTTGGAAAGACCACTCGTCAGGTGGAGTCAGATCTCCTTGAAGTTGCATCAATGAGCGTCAAGGAAAGAATGGCCAAGGACGGCAAAGACAAAGCAGCCTTAAAGGCTGAAAACCAGCAGCTGAGATTATATATATCTAGCTTGATGCACGGTACACCGAACATCTCTGCCTTGCCTCAAGAGATGTTAGACCTCCCCGCGGAGCAAAATCATCACCAGCTGATCTTATATGGAAAACACTTGAGAAATCAAGTGGAAGAATTTGTCATCAGAGGACGGTGTATACTCGTAGAGTTGTACTAGTTAAGGTACAGAGCTCATGACCTCCACACAGAGATTCAACAATCAGAGCTAGATACAACAAAGAAGAGGCCTGCGGATGAGATTACTCTCTCAGACTTACATCTAGCGTACAAATCAGTTACCACATAAGAGAACAAGCAACATCTTTTCGCTTGGAAATAATAGCTTGCATATAAGGTGAAAGCATATGACACCAACTCTGTAGAATTGATTGAGTACCAACAAATTGTAGCAGGTGTTATCAAGTTCGTAAGAATGTTGGTAACATCTATCCCTTGCCTTTACCAGCATGAAGGAGGTGCATACATCAAGCTAGCTGAGGTGCAAACATAGTTCCAAGATCTCATCCATGGCAGTTTTTGCAGTGACCCTACTGGTTGTGAGTTGAGAAAGATTGCAGTCATGTCAACAAAGTTGGATGACGCAGCTGCAAAGAGTATTGAATATCAATAGCAGATTGCAGGTGGTGAAGAGATGCTGAGGTGACATGTCATCATCCTGCAGAGCATTAATTGTCCAGAGGCAGAAGAAGTCAACGATTGGTTAGAGGAATTGTTGACTAGGGGTGATGTGGTGTAAAACACCCAGTTAGGACGTCCTACCCTCCAAAATAGCATTAATGACAAACAGGAGTTAACTTGATGCCCCTTTCCAAGTTAACTCACTGTCCCATTGATCATGCATGTCTATTTCCACTAATTATGGATGTCTATTCTAGATCTTCACTAATTGTGGATCTCTATTTTGGAGGCACATTTTGTATTTGGAGTTCTCTTTTAAGTTTGGATTCAGTTGATTGAAGTAGCCTTCTAGTTAACTATTAGCTTACCTACTTTTAGACATAAGAGTAAATCTTGCAGATTGGCAAGAACTCATTGTTAACTCAAGGAGTTTTTAAGGTTGCCTACTCCTTTGAGCTTCTATAAATAAGAGCCTTTGCTCATTATTTTGTAACTTTTATTTACTACACAAATTTGCTGTGCCATTGTGCCAACAAGCTTGCAAGTTAGTATTTGTTCACTCTTGGATGAGAGTTATTTGGTTTGATAAGCAATTATGTATGATTTCGTACCTTTGCTGTCCCAAATCTTTGTAAAGCGTTGAGTGAATTTGAAGATATAAATCAAAAGGCATATGCGATTTGATCAACAGTTTCAAGATCTATCAATGTCTATTTCATAATCTATTGTTTCAATCTGCCCCTTGGACAGGAGTTCCTCCTCCTTGGGAATTTGGAGATTAATGGTTATTGTTTGATGTCGTCTTATGATCTAGATTTCAGCGTACACCTTGGACAGGTGCCGTCACCTCCTCGGGAATCCTGATCTCAAGTTCATCGTTCTTTGTTGTTTCTAGTAAGTTGTATCCCAACCTACACCTTGGACAGGGGTTCCTCCTCCTTGGCAATCCTAAGATTCAGCTTACCGTAAGAGTGTTTGCTTGCATAAGACCTTATTCTAGCATAGATCTGAAAGTTCAGAGCCTTCGAACGCATCCTAAGAGACGGTCGGCCCAAGTGAGCCAACCATTCCATTCCTGCTCCTATGCCCTCTTGCTCTGTTTACCTTGAGGAAATAGGATAGATTAAAAGTTAGCCTAGTTGTAGTTAAGATCTGCAGAAACCAGAGAAAACCTTAGCTGCAACGCATTGTGTTTATGCACCCTTGTGTCCTGCCGCTGAGTAAAAAAGATAGGAACATTAGTCCATTTTACTTTTATGCAAACAATCAACAAACAAGAGGGAGGTTCCCCTCCATAATTTGAAGAGCAGTCATTACGCACTGTGCATAGCTGTCCATTTCCAATAAGCACTCCAGAGGTGCTAATTGAAACGCCAACACTATTAAAATATATTCGGAGCATTCATTTATCATTGCAAAAATAATATATGCTTATGCAATTCACCTTTATGTTATCCACCTATTTACTCATCTTTGTACATCAAGGCATATTCAATATGTACTGATAACAGGAGGGGCAATCTAAGTACACACTTATTTAATTTTATACCTACATGACATTTTGAAATATTTGCTTAACTGATTAACAATCAATTATAAAGAAATTTATGCATCTCATAGCTGCATAATCCTTGCGATGTTTTCTAGATTGAATGGGATGCTGATGTTAGTGTTAGTGATACTGAATTTAGACATCAAGAGAAATCAAATTCTACAAGATTTGCAAAGGTTTTATAGTGCATTCAACATTTTGATTGGCAGTCGCAACACCAAAATTTCTTTTCCACTTCTTGGCCCTTATAAAATCTTGTACTTTCATGGAAGAAAATTGTTAACGATTTGCTTACATAATCTTTCTTAGTTGGTATGTCATAAATTTCCAGTAAAATTTGGTGAAATCATATTGTTAAGCACCAAATATTCTAGCACATCTAGTTGGTATTCTGAATCAAAAAGATTAGTTCATAGAATTATTAGCTATTTCGAGATTTGTTGGATGTCTTGCTTGTACATGACATTAGAGTTCATATGTGCAGAACACAGGGCAGAAAAGAAAGCAAGAAGCAGCAGATCCAGTTGTCCTTGATGCAAGAAATATTTTGCAGGAGATTGGTGGTCTGGGTGAAGGACTTGTTAATAGTGTTCATCTTCTCAAGCTGCCCAAATATAAGTGAAGGACTGATGTGGTTTGTAGCTTTCTTCATTTATGCAAACACAGGCTGATCTTTCTGCTTGTTATGTCGCTGTTACAATTTAGAAATACATCAGATTCTGCAATTTTTCATCATGATTTATTTAATGCTGTTGATAACTTGACACCATGATAGGATGAATTCTAATATCGTGTCGATGCGTCAGCCCTTTTCATATTCTAGTTTGATCCAACATTTAAGTACTTAATTGAACTGCATGGAGAGATTTTGCTTCTGTATGCTTCAGTTTTTCCTCATGTGCATGATGGAAGAGCCTTTGCTCTTTTCTAATTGTATATTATTTATTATCTCACCTGCAAATTGTTTCATGGCAGATCCTTTATAGGTGCTTCAAGCCTTGCACATTAGTGCTAGTAGTGGAATGTCGTGCACATTCGTGCATAAGTTCATACACGGTGAATAGATGTTGATGGAATATTTTGATGATTATGTGCAATGAGCACTTACCAATTTTGTTGGTTGTCAATACCACTATGTATTCATATTTATAACACAATACACTTTTGTACTTGACACGGCGAATTCAAATTCCTGAGCAGCAAATCTTTTCTGAAATTGGCAGGGTTAGTCTTCTGGGGCAGACAGTAAGCAAAAACGATACTGGCAATAACCAATTACACATGTAGAATGCATTTGTGAGCCAGAGTAAGTATGGTGGGTATGTATCTTGTCTGTCAGTTGAGTATGTTCTTCATTGTAAAGACATCAGGAAAGGGATATTGAAGTTAATGATAATTTGGCCTTGTATTGTTGATCACATTTTTAGCCATACATCCCACATTTATCTATGCCATATTGTTTTAATTGCTTCAGTTGCATATTTGAAGTTAACACTCATTAATCATTTCTGTAGAAGTGTGTTCTATACGCATATATATACATGGATGCAGTCATATTTTAATTTTCTGTAAGATGGTTTACCCATCTTAACTATTGACCAAAATCATTTATAAGAAAGAATATATAGGAAAATTAAAATCTTTTAAACCAATTATATTCCTATATTCTTTTATAATCATGGAATGTTTTGGATTTGTATATGTTCTTTTGTTCATGGTTAAAGATTAAAAAAACGAAACTACTAAATTTGTGGGCAATCTCTCACAAAGATGTCCCATTTAAGTGATTTTCTTATTTGATTATTGGTCCTAAATCAATTATCGTAATGATCTGTTAATGTTTTTGTATATAGTTTCACCATTTTTGAATTTTCGACTAGGTTGTTGGGTTGATGCACTAGAAATATATATATTTTTTCATTTCTTAATTTAATGTACTAAAAAATAATGTGTATATTGTAATTTTTCAATGTCACAATTTCTGCACTGGACAACTTTATTTGTTTTTGCATTTAAGATATTCTTAAATGTTTGTAAAACCTTTAATTTTCTGCTGAAGGTTTTATTAGTAGATCCAATTAAGTGTAGTTCAACATATTAAAGACTATTTTTTCTCAATATCACGAACCTTGAACTGTTGATGTTATTGGCAGCGTCGGGCTTCTACTTCCAGCCCAAATCGTTCTATGAAGAACAAATTAAATGATAGCCTAACGGCTATTTAATTTGTAAGGCAATGATTGATGAAGAGGCGCTTCATCATTACACATCAATTAATATTTAATCATTGTTAATGTGGCCGGCATCTTGAAGACGCGATTCTTGAAGAGATACAGTCTTTGGAGGCCGACTTCATGATTCTAGGAGACACGACTCTTGTGAAGGCCGACATGAAGAGATGCGTCCTTTCCTTATCATGCGTATATATATTCGATGCTTCTTCATTGTATCACATCGATTTATTGCATTTGATAGTTCAAGTTCAAGGAAGTGCAAATATATACAAGTTTAGATCGAAGTCATTGAAGGAGGTCAATATATTTATCAAGAGTGTTGTATTATCTTCAAGTGATATTGCATCACTTTGGTGGTGTGTTTGGCCTCATAATTAGCCTCATTGTAAAGGAGTTCATTACTTGATATTCAATATATAAGTGATATATTGTTGCTGGGTTTTTCTCCTTCAAGTGGAGGGTTTTCCCAGGGTATATGCTGTGTTATTGTGTCTGATTTTGAATAAAATTTCTGAGAGTTATATTTGATCTTAAAAAACTAACATGGTATCAGAGCGGGTATAAGAAAGATCGTGATCAGATTTATTCAAGCAGCGCTATCCTCCGCTCTTATTCTCATCTTTGTTGCATCTATCTTATTGTCAAGATGGTGAACAGGCTCAAGACCAAAGATAGACTTGAGGGTGCATCAAACTTCACATCTTGGAAGTTTAGAGTCATGCTTGTTTTGGAAGAAAATGAGTTAGCTGAGTTCGTGGAGGGCGAAGTTCCCGAACCAACCGATGAGAATGAGAAGTCAAAATGGAAGAGGAATGGCACTAAGGCAAAAAAAATGTTGGTTGATTCTATGAAAGACCACATTGTGCCAATCATCTCCAAGTTGAAAACAACAAGAGACATGTTCAAGACCTTGGAGGAGATGTATGAGATCAACAACACAAGTTGAGCTCTTGCATTAAAGCAACAACTTCATCATATCAAGATGGCGAAAGGAGATTCCGTTATCACTTTCTTCATAAAGATCATCGAGTTGAGAGATCAACTTTCTACCATTGGGCATATTGTTGATGGCAAGGATTTGGCTATGTTGGCTCTTAATGGTCTTCCTCCATCTTGGGAGCCATTCATTCAAGGAATCAGTGGGAGATCAAAACTTCCTAAGTTTGATCGCTTGAGGGCAGATTGCATCCAAGAAGAATCAAGGTTGGCTGCAAGAGGTATTGTACAAAGCTCTACAAATGAAGACATTTATGTTCTTGCCGCTCAATCTTCGAAGAAGAAAGGAAAAGAAGGGAAGAAAGGCTACTTCAAGAGGAATAGAGATAAAGGATCTGATGGTGCCTCTGCATCTAAGAAGGACCTCTCCCGCATTCAATGTTTTAGATGTGACAAGTTTGGTCACTATGCAAAGGATTGCCCAACCAGACCTAAGCAGTAGGCCTCAATT
>VDFB02010327.1:0-27739 GCA_007258455.2 Sequoia sempervirens
TTGGTAAGATTAAACACTTGTGTATTATTGATTATTAATTTTTTGAATTTTATTTTATCTTTTGCACCATGCTATGCCTATTGAAGGTCACCATAATCATTTTATATTGTGGTTGTTTTAAATGGTATACATTGGGATATGGTCTATTTTTTATGTGGTGTGTTTTTTGGTTGTCCCATGATAGGACCCACCAAGGTTTTCAAACACTTTGTGATGTGTCAAGGTATCCTTTTGTCTATTTTATGTTTACAATTCAATATTTATGTATTGGATACATCATTAAGTTGGTCTTTATACTCTAGTTCACATCCATTTCTCTATCGAATTAGGTTTCTCACCATATGTGAGCATAACACTTGCATTCAAAACAAATAATCACTTGTTAATCCAAATATATTACTTATTATCCATAATTATGTTTTCCTTTTATATGATGATTCACATTGTGCAAATTATTAGTAAGAATAATTGCTTCATTTTACTTTTCCAATCCATCCATCTATTCTATTATCATCATTTCCTTCTCAATTATTCCATGAACAACAATAGTCATCATCACATTCATCACATGTCATAATATCATGCACACAATGTCATCATTATTAGTACATATACACATCATGCATACATCATACAAACATTAAAAATGACAATCATATCAATTTTAATATATCATCAATATTATTTATTCCTCTATACATCCATCATTTACTCGCCAATTATCAATCACATCTACATTTTATATCACCATCACATACATCGTAACAAAACCATATGCATAATTATAAATGCATAGACATCTCATCAATATATACATATTATAATCATACATCATATAATCATAATTGTAATAATGAACTACATCATAAAATTATAATTGTAATCATAAACATACATCATAAAGTTATAATTGCGATCATAAACATACATCATAAAATCCTAACCCTAATCATTAAAATACTTCATAAAGGCATAATCATCACCCTAAACCTACATTGTCATAATCACCTCATTCATAATAAATATCCATAAACATATACACATCATAAATACACAATATATCCATACATCAACATATAATCATAAGAGTATACATGTTAAGAAAATTACCAAGTTCATCAAACCATTTCCCACATTACCCCATGAGAGAAAAGCATGCATACAGGCTTACATAATAACCATAATGCAAAGATCAAAGACATGTTAAAATATTACACAAGGTACACCCTAGGAAATACTCAAGAGGGAAAAACCCAACCTCCAAAAGCATCCACACTTAATGCCTTATTTGAAAATGAAAGCATTACACTACACTTATAGAGTATTTATGAATACTTTTGAAACATCAAGATCCTCCAATGTATCCTCCATGTTTCCAAGCATGTAACCATACATCTCACTGCATGCACTAAACAATAGAGCTCATTAAAAATAACAACTAAGCCAAACAACCAACTAGCCAACCTCAAAAACTAAACATGTTCTTGATTTTATAGAATCAAGCTCACACATACAACCAAGTGGTAAGATAAAACCACGTGTCTCGAAACCATGAGTACACAAAACTATTGACCCTAATATTTAATTTTTCTAGTACTAAATTTTCTCAATATTAAATATTTTTCCCATGTGCAACCCACACATAAAATATCTAACCAATAACACATACAACTTTCCAAATGGACCCAAATAAATAATTAATGTGGTTAAACAAATATTCTAAATATGAACCATCAATAAATATTTATTTTACATAATTAAAAAATTTCTTTTCTTGTGCAAGGTGTAAAACACCCTTGCTTTTCTTGCCAATACATGCATCAAATCATGCTTAAAATAATGGCATCAACTATCTCATCTCTATTTAAATCATCAATAAGAGAACACCAAGCTCCACAAAGCATAGGAATTGATATGTACATGCCCATAAATAATATATATACATATAGTACATGATAATAAAATAAAATGGAGCACAAGCCTTTCTATCTTTATCTAGCACAACCACCTTGGAACCTTGGATTTGGTCCCCTAGGTGGTGGAGGTGACAATGGCTACATAATTAAAATAATGTACCTAAATATCCTTGATCCATTGGTCCTATAAGT
Organism: Sequoia sempervirens; assembly: GCA_007258455.2. Lineage (NCBI taxonomy): Eukaryota > Viridiplantae > Streptophyta > Pinopsida > Cupressales > Cupressaceae > Sequoia > Sequoia sempervirens. The sequence goes on from VDFB02010327.1 coordinate 2,109, forward strand.
TGATCACTCGACATATATAGGTTCCCTTTAACTTATGGAAACTACCTCATACAAAGACATATATATTACTAGTTCTCATGTAGTGCATGTATTGTCTCTCCTCCCATATTTCCCATCTCTATTACCACTTGTGAAAACCCTTATGGTGTTGACACTGCTTGTGCTGATCTCACTCTCTATGGAGCCTCTAAAAATCATCTTGCACTCACTACAGTTGTGCTTGTATACCATGTTAGATTTGTGAATAACATGAGACATAGGATCAAACAACAAACAAAACACCTTCCATGCAAGAGCTCTGCAAAACAAATATTTTATATTCCACAAAAAGAAAATACTTACAATATGAATAATACAAGAGAGAATGAATGCTTTATAAGAGAAACCCTAATGATAAAGAGATTAGATCATGAAAAGTGTCAAAATTCTATGTGATAAGATAGAATGATTTAATATTAGCTCTATAGTTAACATAAATAAAGCATTGAGGTAACTAATAAAGCAAACCTACGTTTAGCTTAAGTGCATGAGAATTAGAATAATAATTGAAGAAATCGTGGATGTTTTATTGGTTGAGTAGGTTCTATAATATATTATAGGTGTTCAACATATGTGGAACTTTTTTCAAGCCAAATATAAAAAGGGGCAGTGTGATGGTGCAAGAGCAAGTATCAAAAGAGCCATAGCGCGAGATGAGTTAAAGTAGAAAGAAAATTCAAATTTGATAGATGTGAAATCAATCATCGAGTGATGTAATACTTTGATGGGTCCATGTAATAAAGGTAAGTCTTTAGTTCATATATTTTTGGTTGATAGATGATACTAACATTGTACAATATGAGGATTGTTGTACACTAATAGGATCAAGTTAGCTACACTCTTTCAAAAGATCTAATGCAGGTTCATGGAGTATCCATACACGCAAGATGTCATTCTTTTTTTCTTCATGTACAGTTAAAGCTTGGAATGAGTGTGAGTCAAAGGAGTGGGTTGACAAATGGTGGTTAAGATACATCTAAGCCCACTTGACATGTACCGGCTCTTGACGACACTGCAATTGACATAGATAGAATCATTGGTTGACTGTGATCACATATTAGATCTAGTTCAACCAAGTAATATATCTACTTGCATAGTTTTTGAAATTCCTAATGTTATCTTACTTTGTAATGGTTTTGTAATGTTGACTAAATTCATCTAATTTGATGCATATATCAATGTAGGGCATGCTTATGTAGTTATTGTAGATGAAGACAATGAAAAGCAAACAAATTATTACTTTTTTCATTGTGTTGAGGGATAAAATAAATTGGAGGCCCCAGTTATATATTGAGAAAACATTGAATACCCTACAAGATCGATTGGTGGTTGTTACTGGAACATGGCTTCTAAAGAAGGTACCTAGTTAAGAGTTTCAATGTTTGGCTATTTTGGGACTTTGACTCACATCGGAAGATTCTTCATTAGTCAAACCTTTTCATGGCACCCAATGTTCATTTGATCAAATATCAGAGTAGACCTTTGAAGAAGAACTTGTGAAAGGTGTGTGAGTCTGACCATGAGGCAATACTTGGCATAATAAAGAGTAGAGCAGACCCAAATGGTTTGTTGGATTAATTTGTAAGTATAAAACTATTTGTGTTTTTTTATGTTTTCAATATTTATTTTGATATTAATGTATTTTAGTTGATAGTTAGACCAAAGTCCTATTTTGCACCCTAGCATGTCGACACGTTCCGGGCTACATTGTAGCAGTGATTTCCCTTAAGAGACCAAAGTGCGAATGGGCAGTAAACTTTGACGAGTTGTTACTCAGAAATCATGGCACTTGAAAAAATTCCATCTAAAGGTGTAGGATCATGTAGGGTCCCTCTAAAATAACCTCTCTATATTTTATATATCCAATCCATTTTCCCATGGTGATGAGTTTTTAGTTGATGGAAAAAGCATCAAATGCATGTAGTGTAAAGTTGCAAGGTGGTATAATTTTTATTATATTTTTCATGTGACCAAAACGATAGTTCCAACACATCTAGATGGGTAATTTTATCCTAGGAAATGTCATGTTTTGCACCCCAACATGCTGGAATGTTTCAGGCTACATTGCACTGACAATTTCTCTTAAGAGAACAAAGTGTGAAAGGGTAGAAAATCTTGATGAGTTGTTACTTGGAAATTGTGGCACCTAGAAACATTCTATCTAAAGGTACATAATCACATAGGGCCCCTCAATAATAATCACTCTCATTTTTTTCATATCTCCGATCCATTTTCCTATGGTGACGAGTTTTTCAATTGACGGAAAAAGTGTCAAATGGATGTAGTGTAAAGTTGCAAGGAGGTGTAATTTTAATTCTATTCATTATGTGACTAAACCAAAAATTCCAACATGTCTAGATGGGTAGTTTTATGCTAGGAAAGGTCTTGTTTCCTACCCCAACATTACAAAATGTTTTAGGCTACATTACTCCAGCGATTTCCCTTAAGAAAGTGTGAAAGGGCAATAAAATTTGATGAGTTGTTACTTATAAACCATGGCATTTAGAAAAAATCATCTAATGGTATAGGATCACATAGGGCCCCTATATAGTAGCCACTCTCGGTTTTTCATATCTCCTATCCATTTTCCCTTGGTGGTGAGTTTTCAATTGATGAAAAAAGTGTTAGATGTAGTGTAAAGTTGAAAGGTGGTGTAATTTTTGTTTTGTTCATCATGCAACCAAATCAACAATTCCAACACATCAAAATGTGTAGTTCTATGTTAGGAAAGGTCCTATTTCACACCCAAACATGTTGAAACGTTCCAGGCTACATTGCATCGATGATTTCTCTTAAGAGATCAAAGTGTGAAACAATAGAAAACTTTGATGAGATGTTACTCAGAAATTGTGGTAGTTAGAAACATTTCATCTAAGGGTATAGGATCATCTAGTACCCCTCTATAATAACATTTCTCCTAGTTTTTCATATCTCCAATCCATTTTATCATGGTGACGAGTTTTCAATTGATGCAAAAAGTGTTAGTTGCATTCAAAAGAAAGTTGCAAGATAGCCTAATTTTTGTTATGTTCATTATGTAGCCCAACTAATATTTCCAAGTCATTACACCATGGAAATGATGTCTTAGAGGTTCAAAAAAGTGTCAGTTGCATTTAGTAAAAAGTTATCAAGAGGCATTATTTACACTCTTCATCACTTGGGGGTAAACCGACAATTCAAACATGTTGGGGTGGCTATAGAATGAGTCCACTTTACATTTTTTCTCAAGGTAGGTGTCTTTATAATATTATGACTGAATGATCTACACCAAAGAACTAGTCTCCTTTATTGATTGAACTGAATGTAGATATTAAAGTTTTGGTCAATATAAGAATACAATTTTTGAGATGAATGAAGTGTGGGCATGAAGAATACACCTATAAATTTGAAGTAGTGATCGACCAACTAGAGGATGGGTACTTGAATGGATGGATACTTGAATATAATTGAATAAAATTGTTGGAAATGTAGTGTAAATTGTTTGTACTTTATCTTGAATAAAAAATGATTCCATAACTATATTGCCAAAAATATGTTATCCAATGAGCACTACCTGGGGGCTAAGAAAGAGAAAGAATCCATTGTTCAAACCATAGAGGGAACCAATTACGAAAACACCATTTTTTTGACTGAAATTGAGACTATCATTCATGCCATATCACAAATTAGTCAAGAGAGTAGAAGGATGCATGAGGTTGTCAAGTTTGTACCTCTTGTCTCCCCAGCCACGTCAGACTCTTTATCACTTTCCAAGGATATGCCATCAGAATGTAGTGTTAGTCTTGCAATGATATATAGGGACCCTTGTGTTCTTCCCGTGATGAAACTTATTGTAATAGCCTCAAGTGGTGAATCAAAGGGATACATTCCCTGAAACTATGTATCTGAGGATAGGTCTGAGGGTTATCTTCCTTTTGATGATGTATTTGAACAAAAGTCCAAGGACATTATACCCCACTTAGTTATGTATCAGAAAGTGAATTTGAGGTATACTCTCCCTTAGATTATCTAGGACCCTAATTTAGCATAATGTTTAAAATTGAATGATGTGTGTCCTAGGTAAATGGCCCAAGACCTATGGCGAATGGGTCCTCACCTAGACCTAGGACCCCTCTTTGAAATACGTTTTTGGTGGTATTTTAATGATTTCAAATCCATCATTCAATGTTGGCTTGTGATATCTGAATTTCAAGAATTATTGTTAAGATATGTATAAATACAAGGTTATTTCACTTAGTTTCACCTAGCAATTTTGATTCAAGCAATCCTACCAAATTGAAGTTATCATAAGAGAATTAAAGTGAACATTAATAGAGAAATTCAAGAGAATTTCTAAGGAATTCAAGGGTAGATTTGTTGAAGATTATTGCAGTAATCAAGATTCCATTGTCATGTCAAAGATGTATTGCATCATGCATGTTGTTTGAGATAATTTATGTTGATGTGGTGTCCAAGATCTAATCAAGCATTCAACAAAAATGTTTCTAATCAAGTTTCATGATTGAGATCTACATTCATTAAGGCCACTTCATGCTAGTTTGTAGATTTTTTATCCAAGGTTCAAATAAGGATTGGTGAGTTGTGACCTTGTTAATTCATCATTCCCTCTTTCATGTTTCATTTCATTTCATGGTTTGATTAACAAAATGGGGTTTGACGGAAGAAAATCCCCCATTCACCTAACAAACAATTTTTCTCTCTCTTTGATGTGTGATTGCATATTTTAGGTTGAAGATCCTTTGAAGAGAAAAATTGAAGAAAGTTACAAAGTTATCAAAGTTACAAGAAAATTTTTCAAAGCATGAAAAGTCCTCTATAGAATTTATTTTTGGCTGATCGAAAATGAACACCTAGAATTTGGAAGTGCAGACTAAGCAAAAGAGAACCTAGAAAGCATTTTCCAAAACCCCTAGCTAGGACCCATTCGCCATAGGGTGAATGAGTTCTCAGTGAGCTTCAAAAGGTGACTTTTGGTGAAAGGTACACATTATTTTCCCCATTCAAGATCTACCTTTTGATTACTTTTTTAGTATAATTTAATTACATTTCATTATTTGCATATTATAGCTTGCATTTTGAATAAAATTAGGAAAGAAAGGCCTTGGGGGTGAACTCATTCATTACCCCAACCTACTTTTCTATGTTTCATTGTGGTGAACCTGAGTTGGTCATTACATTTTCTGATTTTGGTGTCCTCTTTCATCTTAGATTTAGATCTTGCATTCATTTGCATCTCTTTGCATTGAATTAGGTCTTATTTAGGGTGTCTTGTTTGCATTGCATTTTAGGATTGCATCTTTGCATTCTTTAAATATGAAAAATACAAAAAATATTAGTCATATTGCATATCATTTACATAGCATTACATCATATCAACTTGCATTTGAAAACTAAAACAAGATTGAATATTAAAGTAGGTTTTCTAGGTTTTCATTTTTTCACATTTTGCATTTGCATTCAATCCTAATTTTAAAGAAAAGTCAAACTGAAACTTGTAACAAACCAGAATTTGGAAACTACTAAAAATCACTCAAAAATCTGTAAAAACTTGTTTCAAAATCCTCACCTAGGACCCATTCATCCCGGGGTGAATGAGTCCCTAATTAGGGTCACATTCCAATTTTCTGGGCATTAAAACATTCATTTCTGCATTCTTGTTTACTATTTTTAGATTTTTGTTTCTATTTGCAAAATTTTTGTTTCATCAATTTGATCATATCTAGCTTAATTTGATAAATTTAGTGAATTGTGTGATTTCAAAATTGCATTTACAAGACTTCATTTTTCAGGTTTTTAAATAGTGTAATAAAAAAATTACTTTGTTTAGAATATAAAAATTGCATTTACATATTGTATTCTAGGTCATTGCATTGCATTTTACCCTACTTTCCATTTTGGGTTGGCATCGAGTTTGTGAAATTTATGTGATCTTTACAACTCAGTGTCTTATTAGCAATATTGTTGTGAGACATAGTTTGAGACTCATGTCATCCCGTGATACACCATTCGTCATGGATAGATTGGGTTTTCTAACTCTCTTTCTAATAGTGTTGATAATCAACCCCCTATGGATCATAACACACATACCTCATTTCCAATGACTTCCTTACTACAACCAATGTGCATGAAGTTAACAATACCATCCCTACCATGACTAATTGTAATCAAGCTTTGGGGTATACCCAAAGCCAAGGTGGAACTTCAATTTTCCCTTCTACAATACCCATCTCCATTCCTACATACACTAGCACTCATTTCACCACAACCATTCAACCTACTAGCGATGTCAACACTTAAGTATTTCCATAGGGAATCCTTCTAGCTTTGTGCATTCAAATCTCATATCTCCTCAACCATCTCATCTTACAAACCTACAAGTCACTTTCCCTTCGCATACATACACCACTCCACTTTATTCCCATCCATCTTATAATACCAACAATGATCCCATATATAATTCACTAAATAGATATCTATTTCAAATGGATATCCATTTGAAACATATATCTATTTCCTTTAATTTTTAAAAAACTAAAGTTCGAGAAACATTTTATGAATTATTAATAGCAAAATATTATTAATATATTATGTTATGATATATTTTATATTATATATTATGATATATATATATATATTTATTATATATTGACATATTAAATTAATATATTATATATTAATAATATTATTATTAAGGTATATATTATATATATTATATAGTATATAAATTATATTTTATATTAATATGTATACATAGGAGAAGCTTCAAATATTATACAATAAATAACGGATATCTGTTTACTTTAGATTTTTACAAACCAAATAATACATAAAACTATTATTATGTATTCTTACTATATAATAGACTTATTATATATTAATATATATAATAAATGTATTATATATTAATATATCATAATATATTATATATTATATAAATTATGTATTATTATATATATTATATATAGTATATTTATCCATGTATGCTATATGTGTAATGGTATATAATATGTTGTCACTGGTATGTATTATACATGTATGTATTTTTATACTGCATGGTAATAATGCGTTATATATTATGTATCTTGTATATATATAAAATGTACCATAACGTCGCCATATAGCCATAGCGGCGGGTTACCGCCATCTCTCTCTCTCTCTTATCTCCCCCTCCCCCCTCTCGTCTCTCTCCCTCCCACTCCCTCTCTCTCTCTCACTCTCCATCTTGCCCACCCTCTCACACACTCTCTCTCCCTCCCTCCCTTTGAAGTCTCTCTCCCTTTGAAGTCTCTCTTCCTCTTAGGTATCTCTCTCTCTCTCTCAATTCTCTCCCACTCCCTCTCTCTTTATGTCTCTCAAGTATCTCTCTTGTCTGGTCTCTCACTCTCCATCCCCCTCTCGGGTAATTCTTATTCTCTCTCTCTCCCCCTCTTAGGTCTCTCTCTCTCGTCTCTGCCTCCCTCTATCCCTTCCAAGCCCCTCTATATTATATTTATTGTATAGTAATATATTAAATTAACATATTATATACATTTATAAAAATATATTATATATTAATATGGAAAATTCATCGCTAAAAAATTCACCGCCAATAATTCACCACGGGAAAATTCACTGCCATGACAAATTCACCCTTAGGAAAATTTACCACCAACAATTCACTGCCACAAAAGGAAAATTAATCGCATTAACATTTTTTAATATCTATTTCCAAAACTCTGAATTTTTTTGTAAAAGTTTTTATTATATCATAAATCAAATTATTCTTTTAAATTCAAATATTTGGAAATATATATTAAAAAATGTTAATGTGATTAATTTTACATGAATTTCTAGTGGTGAATTTTCCTTGAGGTGAGTTTGTTATGGTGGTGAATTTTCCTACGGTGAATTTTTTGGCGATGAATTGCTAGCGGTGAATTTTCCTAGAGCCATTATATATATTATATATTAATATTATTATTATTATTAAAGCATATATTATATAGTATATAAATTATATTATATATTAATGTGTATGCATAGGGGAAACTTCAAATCTTATACAATAAATAATGGATATCTGTTATAAACAAATAGTTATAAATGAATATGTATTTTCTTTAGATTTTTACAAATTGAATAATACATTAAACCATTATTATGTATTCTTAATATATATATATTATTAATATTAATATATCATAATATATATACTATATATACTATATATTAAATATACTATATATTATATATTAAATATTATATAATATATAGTATAATATGTAATGTATACTATATATTGTATATATTATATGTATTATATAGTACATGAATTATATTATATATTAATATGTATGCATAGGGAAGCTTCAAATCTTATACAATAAATAACGAAGGATATAGTTTATAACAGATATCCATTTGCTTTTGATTTTAATAAGCCAAATAATACATAAAACTAATATTAGTTATTATTAATATATAATAAATATAGTATATATCAATATATCATAATATATTTGATATTATATATTATAATATATATATTATATATAGTATATTTAATATATATTGTATATTATATAATATAATATATATTTTATACTATAGTATATAAATAATATATTGTATATTATATATACTATATTATATATCTTATATACTCTCCCTCTCTACTTTTGGCACTACTACTGATAATGGATCACTATGTGTGATCCGAAACATCGACACAAAAGCTTACACAATTGAATCCAAAAGATTAACATTATAACTACTATTGATATCCAACTTGTATTTTGTATTAAACTTTTGAATATAGTAATTAAGCATTTTATTATCAAAATATTGACTTCCCAAATGCATATCCCCTCTAAAATACTTGATGACAATATTTCCCTTTTGAATAGAAAGAATCGACACATGGAACATACCTCCACCCAAATCAAAGACAAGAACGCTTCTTTCTCCAGTGAATACATCATGCGAGCCATAAGTTATAGTTGTAGCCATTGGCTCAATAATTGTTCACATTACATTGAGGCCTACAAGCTTACCAACATCCTTTGTGGTCCTCTTCTGTGCATCCTTAAAATAAGCAAGAACAATAATAACCACATTCTTCACCTCGCACTCAAGGTATTTTTTAGAAATGGTGTTCATTTTCATGAGCAACATGGATGATATCTCTTCATGTGAAGATAACTCTTTCTCTCTCCCCCTCTATCACTTACTCTCTCTCAGGTCTCTCCCACTCCCTCTCTCTCTCAGATCTCTATCTCTTCCTTTCAGCTCTCTCTCTCTCTCAGGTCTCTCACTCTTCATTTCCCTCTTAGGCCTCTCCCTCTCTCTTAGGTATCTCCCACTTCTCTCTCTCTCTCAGGTATCTCCCACTCCCTCTCTCTCTCTGTCAGGTCTCTCCCACTCCCTCCCTCTCTTTGTCAGGTCTCTCCCACTCCCTCTCTCTCTCAATTCTCTCCCTCCCACCTTAACTAGATAACTCTCTCTCCCCCCTCTCTCTCTCAAGTATCTCCCACTCCCCCCCTCTCTCTCTCTCTATCAAGTCCATCCCACTCCCTCTCTCTCTATCAGGTCCCTCCCACTCCTTCTCTCTCTCTCTCTCTTAGGTATCTACCTCCCACCCTAACTAGATAAATCTCTCTCCACCTCTCTCCCTCTCTCAGGTCTCTCTCTCCCTCTCTCTCTCTCCCTCAAGTCTCTCCCACTCCCTCTCTCTTTCTCTTAGGTCTTTGTCACTCTTCATCTCTCTCTCTCTCTCTCTCTCTCTCTCTCTCTCTCTCTCTCTCTCTCTCTCTCTCTCTCTCTCTCTCTCTCTCTCTCTCTCTCTCTCTCCTCCATCTATATCTCTATCCCTCTCAAGGTCTCTATCTCTCCCTCCCTCTATCTCTCCCATCCTCTCTCTCTCTTGGGTCTCTCACTCCCTCTTTCCCTCCCACCATACCTAGAAAAATCTCTCCCAATCCCTCTCTCCCACTCTCTTATAGGTCTATCTCTCTCAAGTATCTCTCACTTTCCATCTCCCCCTTAGGTCTCTCACTCTCTCTCCCCCCCTCTATATCTCTCTCCCTCTCTCCCTCCCTCTATCGCTCCCATCCTCTCTCTCTCTTGGGTCTCTCACTCCCTCTTTCCCTCCCACCCTACCTAGAAAAATATCTCTCAATCCCTCTCTCTCCCTCTCTCATAGGTCTCTCTTTCTCAGGTCTCTCCCTCCCTCTATCTCTCACACCCCCCTCTCTATCTCACTATATATATATATTATAATTTAGTATATAATATATACTATATATTAAATATAATATATAATATATAATATATAATATATAATATATAATATAATAATATAATAATATAATAATATAATATATAATATATAATGTAATATAATATATATAATATATAATATATATATATAATATATTAGTATATTAATATATTTTAATATATTAAATGTTATGTGTTATAAATAATAGAGGTAACAGATATATGTTGTTTTCTAACAAAATTAGTAGGCTCAGGATTTGGCTCGAGATTTGGTTTGGGATTTCTAAACCTGGAAAGTCAACAGAAAAAATGTGTTTACAAAATTTCCTTAGTTTTGTGAAGTTTTCCCTTGTGGCTGATGACTTTTTTTTTATCTAAATTTGATGAAACAAAAAGGATTTGTTGAAAAAATGTCAGCTTCCTACCAATATAAGATATGCCTTATTTTGAATTTAATAGATAATTATTAATTTTTTACATACATTACAACTAAAGTCCTGATTGATAGGTTGATTGAAAAACTTATATAATTTTCAAACTATTTCACATTTTTCGAATCTAAAAGATGTGTCATTACATTTTTTGATTTTGGAGTCCTCTTTCATCCTAGATTTAGATCTTGCATTCATTTGCATCTATTTGCATTGAATTAGGCCTTATTTAGGGTGTCTAGTTTGCATTGCATTTTAGGATTGCATCTTTGCATTATTTAAATATGAAAAATATGAAAAATATTAGTCATATTGCATATCAACTTGCATTTGAAAACCAAAACAAAATTGAATATCAAAGTAGGTTTTCTAGGTTGTATTTTTTTCACATTTTTCATTTGCATTCAATCCTCATTTCACAGAAAAATCAAACTGAAACTTGTAACAAACTAGAATTTGGAAACCATTGAAAATCACTAAAATTTTTATAAAACTTATTTCAAAACCCTCACCTAGGACCCATTCACCCTAGGGTGAATAAGTCCCTAATTAGGGTCACATTCCAATTTTCTGGGCATTAAAACATTCATTTTTGCATTCCTATTTGTTGTTTTCAGATTTATGTTTCCGTTTGCAAAATTTTTGTTTCATCAATTTGATCATATCTAGCTTAATTTGATAAATTTAGTGCATTTTGTGATTTCAAAATTGCATTTATAAGACTTCATTTTTCAGGTTTTTAAATAGTGTAATAAAAAGATTACCTTGTTTAGAATTTGAAAATTGCATTTACATATTGCATTCTAGGTCATTGCATTGCATTTTACCCTACTTTCTATTTTGGGTTGGCATTGAGTTTGTGAAACTTATATGAGCTTTACAACTTGGTGTCCTATTAGCAATACTATTGTGAGACATAGTTCACAAATCATGTCATCCCGCAATACACCATTCGTTATGGATCTTGGGTTTTCTATCTCTCTTTCTAATAGTGTTGATAATCAACCCCCTATGGATCATAACATGCATACTTCATTTCTAATGACTTCCTTAACTACAACCAATGTGTGTGATGTTAAAAATACCATCCCTACCATGACTAATTGTAATCAAGCTTTGGGATATACCAAAAGCCAAGGTGGAACTTGAATTCACCCTTCGACAATACCCATCTCTATTCTTATATACACTAATACTCATATAACCACAACCATTCAACCAACTAGCAATGTTAACATGTACTTAGGTATTTCCATAGGGAATCCTTCTAGCTTCATGCATTCAAATCTCATATCTCCTCAACCATCTCATCTTACAAACCTACAAGTCACTTTCCCTCCGCATACATACACCACTCCACCTTATTCCCCTCCATCTTACAATACCAATGATGATCCCATATATAATTCACTAAACATATATCTATTTCAAATGGATATCCATTTGAAACAAATATCTAGATTTCCTTTAATTTAAAAAAAACTAAAGTTCAAGAAATGTTTTATGAATTATTAATAGCATAATATTATTAATATATTATGTTATGATTTTAAATATATTATCTTATGATATATATATATATATATATTATATATTAATATATTAAATTAATATATATTAATATATTAAATTAATATATATTATATATATTATATATTAATAATATTATTATTATTAAGGTAGTGGGAGGTTGGGTGGAGCGCCTCCACACCGGAAAAGGGAAGATGATGGGGCATGAATCAACTCCTATGTGAAGCTTTTAGTAGCTTGGTTGCCGCCGGTCTGTTGGGAGGAGTTAGACTTGAGAAGTGGTGATGGCTCTAGAGTACACCGTTTACGGAGATCTCATGCATTGTGGCTAGTTGGCACATGATTATTATTTCAGGGAAAGCTGAAGGTTTAAGATCAATTTTGGAGGATGGCTTTCCATGCAAGGACAGATTGCCTTGCATCACCATCATTCTTCGCTCGTACAATGTGAGCTAAGTTTGTTTATTGTGGGAACTATTAATGGTTGTTGGAGTTGGTAGCTTGTTTGTATGTGGTTTGAAGTGTTTTTTCGGTGGCTTAGGGGTTGTGTTTTGGTAGACAAACGTCGGATTTTGGTAGCTTTACAGATGGCAAAGCCGAGCTGCTCTAAGTTTATAATTTTTGTGTTTATGGAGGGGCTGGAATCTTTTGGAGTAGACACCCCCATTTCTCTAATGGTGACGGAGAGGCAAGCCACCTTTAGTGAAATCACCGACCAAAGGCTTAAGCGTATTTTGCTTGATAATGATCCTCTAGTCTTGGTTGTTGTAAAGATGGTGCTAGGGAAAGGTCATTTGGAAAGGAAGGAGTATGCACGGGACAATGCATACATATCCTCACGTTTTTTGGCTGTGTTGTTGGACGTAGATGTGTCTAAGTTGGAGGCCAAAGAATTACTCATGTGCCAATTCCACGGGGATTTGTTGGCTGGTTTACAGGTGACTCTTAAAGCAGAATTTTTTGGTAAAGGAATTCCACGTCCTTCAAATTTGGAGCTGCTCTAGAAAATGGATGAGGAGGTGAAAGTCTTCCCCTTCCTTTTGGATTTGAAAGGGGCCAAGCTTATGCATCACCAGATGGTATCGGCTGTGGCTGTGGAATTCCTGAAAAGGAAACTAGGGCTGCTGGTGGAGGAAGGTTTGGACTAGGTGGTTGATTTTGATACATTTGAAAAATTGAATGGTTTCCTTTGAGGCTTAACCTCCTTTTGCATGAAAACTTTGCTTGTCAGTTAGTTGCTTAGCCTCAGAGTTTTTTTGGTTTTAGCTTGGTCGTAGCCAATTTTGGCTGAATTTAGAGATTTTTTCGAGATGTTAGGGGTATTGGTCAAGTTTTTGGATTTTGGTTTGGTGTTGAACTCCTACTTAGCAAACGTATTGTATGTAGTTTCTATATTAATAAAAATCTAACCCTTATGTATCAAAAAATAAATATTATTATTAAGGTATATATAATATATTATATATAAAATATTAAATATATATACTATACATTATATAGTATATAATATATTTAATAATACATAGTATATATTTTATAATATATATTTTATACTATATAGTATATAAATAATATATTATTTACTATATATTATATATCTTATACTCTCTCTCAAATCTCTCCCTCTCTTTATCTTTGCCACTCTCTCCCTCTCAGGTCTCTCTCTCTCTCACACACACACACACACATACACTCTCCATCTCCTTCTCAAGTCTCTCTCTACCACTCCCTCTCTCTCTCTTAGGTCTCTCCCACTCTCCCCCCTCTCCCTCTCCCTCCCACTACCTCTCACTCTCTCACTCTCCATCTCCCCCCAGCCCCCCCCTCTCTCTCTCTTGTCTTTGCCTCCCTCTATCCCTCCCAAACCCCTCTATCCCTTCCAAGCCCCTTTATAATATATTTATTATATATTAATATATTAAATTAACATATTATATATATTTATATAAATATATTATATATTAATTGTAGAATAGGGGGATTCACTACTCATGAGTTCTCTTCATTCAGAGAGCCTCACAGGGTGTACTGCCCTAAACTACCTCAATGGAACAACACAAAAGTTTTAGAATCAGAAAGAGTAGGTCATATAATTTTTCTAGACAAATTGACAAACTCTTGACCAAAGGATGTCAACACAAAATACAGATGGCATCGCCACGTTGGCATCCCAAAGGTGCGTTGGCGTCTTGTATGGACCAAAGAACAAGTTTATCATAGAAAATGGACAAAGTGACTACTTCTACCCGAATTGCTAAGAAATCTTAAAATGCAGGAAAGTGACAAAATTGAGATAGAGTGAAGTAAAACTAGTAAAGATAAGAAGAAAGGAAATAAATGCTTATAGCCACATGAGTGATGAAGCCTCCAGCATGTGAATGTCTTCAAAAACTACACGCGTGATATCTAGAGAGAATGTTGGGGCTGTATAGGGGTTTGCCTTAGTCAAACCCCCATTTTGGTGTTCCCACCTCCACAAATAGCCAAGAAGATAGAGAGAAAGAGTGTGATGAACAAAGTGTGTGGTGAAAGCAAAACCTGCTCGGGAGTAGAACCTGCACCACCAAATAAGCATGCGATAAAAGTAAACCCCGCTTAAGGAGGAGAACCTGTATCACTAAAGAGGTGATAAAAGCAAATCCCGCCCGAGGAGGAGAACCTGTATCACCAAGTATGTGAATAGTAGGGGATATGGGATCCCAAGATGCTCACAAGCATGAAATATAGGAGACAAAGTTGCAAAGGATGTTACAAGGGGAGCTTGAGAGAGCTTGAAGCTGCTACAACAAGTTGTATAAAGCTGTGCAAAATGATAGACATTGGAATGAAGCTAGAGTGAAGCTAGGAATGGAGGAAGAGTTACAAATGAAGTGAAAGGACCTCTTTTAAAGAGAGAAAAGAAGCAAAATGAAGCTTCCTTGGCAGTTACAAGGAATCCTAAGCCATTTCCACTAACAAACTTGGAAATGGTTGTCTAAGCGTTGACATGCTGCAGGACTCTAGCACAGCGCACAAATGTCTATGTAGTGCACTAGTGTCCGGACACGTCACACTACAAAACAACATGAACGAGAAAAGCACAAAGTTCAACGAAAAGTTAACATGTAAGGGTGGCTACTGAAAAAGGGGTGTTGGAGCATCCTGAGAGAGAAAAAGGTTGATGCAGGAGCTAAAATGAGCCTACTCAAGATGCTAAGGGAGTGGACACTAAAGTGGGTGCAAGAATGTATGTGAAAAAGGGAAAAATTTAAGAAAACCCCCCTCAACGAAGGTGTAAAATCCTGGTGAATCTTGTATACTTCCTAATAAAAATATTAATTTTAGTGGCAATTTTTTTCATTTTTCGTGAAAAAAATAATGTCCATTGGTGAATCTTTTCTAATCGCTAGAAGTCTATGGAAAATCCTGGCGAAATGCAATTTTTTTAAAACCACTAAATTTTTCCATTGGAAATTAAAATCTATTTTCAAACCAATAAAATATTTGATTAGCGAATTAAACTTGTTTTCAAACCAGAAAAAATAATTTTGATGGCAATTAAGACTCTTTTTCAAACTAAAAATAAAATTCATTTGCGAATTAAACCTATTTTCAAATGATTAAGAAAAAAAAATTGGCAATTTAAACATAATATCAAACTAATAAAAAAAATGCAGTGGTGAAGTGTCAGTGCAAATTTTCCTAACCTTAATTGCAAATCTTTCTTGGTCATCTTTGTAGTCGGTGGGTCGGAGGTTTCAAAAACTTTGAAACTTCAAACTTTGGTTTTAAGGTTCCAAGTTTCAGCGACCATGAGACATTATGGACCATGATTGTTCGACGAATTTTTGATGGACGATTGTAGTTGCATTCCAAAAGTATATCTCTCAAGCAATAGATATGCAAATTGAAACCTCCAAAATTAAACTAGAACCGTTAGATTTTTAGAAATCAATGGTTGAGATTTTATTAATTATTTAGGTTTGTTGGTCATCCTGCTCTTGTTTACCGTTTAATAATTCCTAAGTCAAACCAAAATATTTTATGACAAATCTTTAAATCTTAACTCTTTAATCCTAAGGGTCAAGTCTCATCAACCTAGTGATGTCTTGCAGAATGTACTGTAGAATTGTAGATGATGATGTCAATAATCCAGTGATTTTGACAATCGACAGCTTGTGTGGCACTGCCGATTTTGACAATTGACAGCTTGTTAGCTTGAGCTACAATTTGCAACTTTGCATGTAGCCAGCTTGAGGTACCGATTAAGTTGGATTTTTGGTTTACATGAATCACAATTATTACTAAGTATTCAGTAGTAATTATACACAATCTTAGAGCTCACATGTGACACGTGTGAGGTGTACAAGGTACCAAGCTGGTAGTGACACTTTTGGCAGAAATTTTGGCCCATAAATAAGGATAGTGAGCATAACTAAAATTATTCATTTAATTGTCATAAGGGTTTTAATTTTGTAGGGTTAATAACTTAATAAGGATTTAGGAAGAAGATGATGCGGTATTATTGGGGATGCTCTAAATTCTCCTGCCTCTAGTTATGTAGTTACAGAGTAAAAGACCAATTTCCTTCAAGTTTAGAATGGGTGGAATTGGAAAGAAGTTGATTTGGTTCACCTGACTTCTCAGACAGGTTTTGAACCAAGATGAGGAGCTCTGATGGAGATAAGTGCTATCCTAGTGCATGTAAACTACAAGTAGAAGATGGGAGCAGTTTTACTACCTCTCATCGTCTACATGATTTTGATTGTCAAAGGGGATAAGTACATTTTGTATCTTCACAGCTCCCAGTTCCCCAACATGACCTACTAGGTAAGCCCCATGCATTTATTTTAAGTGCTCATCTTCTGCATTGGAGCAATTTTACAACCCTTCATCTTCTGCATGAGTCTGGTTCTGAAAGGGGCTAAGTACATTTTGTATCTTCATGGCTCCCATTTCCCTAGTTTGATTTGGCCCCTTTCCCCATGCATTTATTTTTAGAGACCATGGCTGACCCAACAAGTCCCATGTGTTTATTTTTAGAGCTCATGGTTGACTTGACAAGTTTCATTTATTTTCAGAGATACATGTATCACATTTACGTTTTCAAATTTTCACCAGCTGTCTAGCAAAAGCTTGGTGGTTGCGCTTACATTTGTATTTGAATTTTGTACTATGTAATAATGTAACATTGTAATTTAGTTGTAATAAAATAAATGGTTGTGCTATTAATGTGACATTGTAATTCATTTTATTAAGGCCTTTGAAATGTTAAGTTTCTGGCCCCTTTGCCTTGATGTCAATCTTAGCACATTAAACTTTAAAGAAAATTTAAAACACATGTTTTATGTTTATTATTTATATCATAAATTAGTCAATTGTTCGATGAACATTTGATGTATGGTTGTAGTTGCATTCCATAATCGACATTAATTGAGATGGTTGGTAAATTGAGATGTATTAAAGACACATCTCATGTAGCCAGTCAAAAGTGGGTGGTTTTCTGGAAGCGAGTGAACCAGAGAAACAATGGAGACAAGTTTCACCTTGACATCACAAAGGAAGCTAGACCCTTTCATTGGAAAAGCGTCTGTGAAGCGGCTGCGGGGTTTGTTTTTGTTCAATGATGTGCAGGTGGTGCAAGAAGTTCAAAATATTTTGGGTAATGGCTTTGAAAAATTAAAGCACAGATACATGACCAATATGGATATTTATTCGTTGGTCATGGCTTGGGGTCTGGACTTAGGAGAGCCAGTGGATGTAGTGAGGAAAGTCATGAAAACTCTAGTTCACAAATATTTTTTAGAGGATATGGAAGGCATTTTGGAACATGCGATACTAGGAGTGGGCCTGTTAAGGTTGAAGGCATGGATGGTGGAGGCCCAGAGCTCGCAGATTTAAATCATCTCTTTAGTAGGTGGCCAGAAGGATGCACCAAAGATCTATGGCGAGAAGGTGCAGAGCATGGTTGGCAAGCACACAAAATATGCGCTGAGCTAATGGAGGTCAAGGAGGTCATAGAGAATCTCAAAGACATTGCTAGAGAAGAGATGCATGAAAATAAGGGCATGCGTCCAAGGAAGAAGATGAAGCCATTAATGGAGATAGAGCCATTGGAGATGGGTAATTCATCGAAGGTGTCTGAGTAGTACAAGTTTAAAAAAAATAGATTACTTTACTAAATATTGTCTGTGATTTTTTTTTTTGGGGGTTATTCCTAGATTTGCATTGTAATTGTAAAACACCTTGGGGCACGAACAATGGTTGGAAGGGTAGATTTCAGGCAGGTATGATTAGGGATAATTTGATATGTTGGAAATGGAAACTGTGTTGGTTAATTAACTTTTTTGGTATATTTTATAGCATTAGTTTAGAATTGGAATAATTATTTCTAAAGTATATTTTAATCACTTCATAAATGCATCGTCCTTTCCACCTTTCCTATCTTAATTCACCAAAGTCAAGGTTTTGGTGCTTTTCCTAACCTTAGTTGCAAGTCTTTCTTGGTCATCTATGTAGTTGGTGGGTTAGATGTTTTGAAAAATTCAAAACTTCAGACTTTGGTTCTAAGGTTCCAAGTTTTAGCAACCACGCGACATTATGGACCACTATTGTTCGATGAATTTTCGATGGATGACTATAGTTGCATTCCAGAAGTATATCTCTCAAGCAGTAGATTTGCAAATTGAAACCTCTAGAATTGCACTAGAATCGTTTGATGCGAACATGTGGGGAGATCAAGGCTCATCATCGTGGTAATGAACACGATGGGTTGGAATTGGATTTTGGCGATGAGCAATAGAAGAAATTAAGTGGCAAAAATATGCACGTGTAGAAAGTTGGTTTTAAAAGAGGGACCGCCTAGGAAGAACGTAGGACCAAGGCTTAAAAACTTAAGAACGTTTAACCCAAAGGATGCAAAGGAAAATCAATATAACCATGACCATTCAATGAATTTTTGATGGACGATTGTAGTTGCATTCTGGAAGTAAATCTTTGAAACAATAGACTTGTGAGTTGAAACCTCCAGAATTACACTAGAACCGTTCGATGTGAACATGTGGGGAGATCAAAGCTTATCATTGTGGTAATAAACCCGATGGGTTGGATTTTGGCAATGAGCGATAGAAGAACTTAAGTGGGAAGAAATATGCATGTGCAGAAAGTTGGTTTTAAAAGAGGGATCACCTAGGAAGAACGTAGGACCAAGGCTTAAAAATGTAAGAACATTTAACCCAAAGGATG
The DNA here is from genome assembly GCA_007258455.2 of Sequoia sempervirens. NCBI lineage: Eukaryota > Viridiplantae > Streptophyta > Pinopsida > Cupressales > Cupressaceae > Sequoia > Sequoia sempervirens. The sequence goes on from VDFB02010327.1 coordinate 21,590, forward strand.
TAAAGGACAATCAATATAACCACGACCATTCGATGAATTTTTTATGAGCAGTTGTAGTTGCATTCTAGAAGTAAATCTCTGAAGTAGTAGACTTGCAAATTGAAACCTCCAGAATAACACTAGAACTGTTAGATGCAGACATGTGGCGAGATCAAGGCTCATTTCTCTCTTTTAATGCCTCAACGTATTACATTTCATTTAATTAAAATTCTCAATCTTTTAGTTTTGAAAATCCGAAGCGATTGATTGGACAAATCATAGCTTTAATGAAACAAGATTTGTAATGATTTCATATCATTTGAGTGGCACTAGTAGTGCTTACTGGAGTCTGGGGATTTTGATAGCTTGTTAGATTGAGGTACAATTTGCATGTAGCCAAATGTCAATCAAATTCAACATTTTAATATTTAATTGTACATGTAAGGCTTAAGATACACGAATTGACTAAGTTGGTTTTTTGGTTTGCGCGAATCAGGCTGATAGCGGTACTAGTGGCCCATAATTATTAAATAGGGTTATTATTAGTGATAGTAATAATGTGACATTGTAATTCAGTTGTAATAAAATAAATGGTTATAAATTTACAGTAAAGAGAAATTAAGTATTATCTATTTATGAAATAATTTCATGCAAGTTTAAAAGTAAAACATAAAGCAATACAAATGAAAAAAGAAAGTTGCCATCAAAGATTTATTTTCTGAGTTCTATGAATATGAATCTATTCAAATCATTTTTTTTTTCCTTTGAGAAATTCTATATTATCTTTTTATGAAATAATTGCATAAAAAGGTCAGAGGTTTCAAAAACATTGAAACTTTAGACTTTGGTTTTGAGGTTCCAAGTTTCAGTGACCACACGACATTATGGACTTATCTTTCCTTTTAAAGGTGTTGTCATTTGACATCTCATTGAATGCTATGTACGGAATAAACTTGAGTTGTCTTTTTAGGAATTTCCAAAAGCATGTAGGTTTAAAGGCTATCTTTTCGAGGTATGAAATTGAATGCCGCATTTAAAGCACGTCCTATAAAAAATAATGGCATACGTGGGTGGTGAAGTTTTTCTTAGACATTTAGCCTACATTCTCATTTTACTCCACATTGATTGCACGTCTTGTCATTTTATATGGATTGAAGGTGGTGAGAACTTATTTTTTAAAGCCTCAGTTGTACTTCTACCTGTTGTTGTTATTTCTTCAGGAATTCAAGCATCTCATTAGGCATAGTGAGCTCATGCAGTCTGAAATTGAAAATCGCTGGCTCGGTGTGAGGGATACAAAGCTATGACTTTTTAAATTGGAAGAATTTTGGGCACGTCTGGACAATAAAGAAAAAATTGCTATATATGTGAAGGTGTTCGAAAGTGGACTAGCTCAGGCTGGAGGTTTTCTAGAAGCAATGCTGAGTGTTGACCTAATTGCTACATGTGCAAGAAGGTACATTCCTAAAACTCGAGAAATCAAGGCCGCAGACGGAACCATTGTAGCTAAATTTTTTTCGGAGGTCATTTCTCAAGCATTGGAAATTCTAGAGAAGACACCCATAAAGAAGATGTCTATTGTAACATCTAACAAATATTTCAAGACTGATGAAACCTGGTGTAAAAATTCTATGGCCAAAGGGTGGTTAAAATCATAGAAGAAAGGTAAGTCTCAATTTCCCAATAAACTTAAGAGGACACATTTTAAAGCAAAAATTGTTGATGTTATTGCTTTATTTCATTGTATCGTCGGGAATGCACAAGTTCAATTGTTTGAAGACTAGATGTGTCAGTTCATTTTAGTGATATGTGATGATAGTGTGTTTATCGATTGGGCCGAGATAATTTTCTTTCACTTGCATGAGAAATTAGTTAACTTTCAGAAGATTGCTGCCTTTCATTTGTGTTGTTGTTTGATATATATCATTGCTAGTCAAAGAGCTTATTGGCCAGGGTTGAAACCACAAGTACCACCGAGTCCTGGCAAGCCTATGTATATGTGTTATTCGTAATTTACTAAGTAGGTTGGGATGGGAGAATATTGTCTTGTTAATGATGCCTTTTTAATGGAAGCTTCAAGAAAGTTGGATGGAAACCTTGAAATGTGTTTTTCCCCTGAATCAAAATATTTGGTGTTGAAGTTTGGAAGTTTTTATATCTAGTTTGATAGGTTTTCTTATTTGAGAATTGGAGGTTACGAGAAGGCTCCACTTAAATTGCCTAAGTAACTTGAGGATTTACTGGTACTTTTGGAGGTCTACAGACAAATGGCCATAGTAAATCTAAAATACATGAATATGGGAAAGCGAGGTTATACCTTCCCATTAGTTACTCATTCTTTCTCTTGCAAAAGTAATTAGATGGCTAGGAATGTTGAAAGGATTCTCAAAGAATACAATCTCCAGTACTTGTTTGTAAGAACTAATTTTGATAGCAAGGGCTTTGTGAGAAAAAATATGTATGCCTCCGACTCGTATCAATACCAACCTTCAATCGAAGATTTCTGGGAAGATTGTGCTGATGAAAATAAAGTTTTTAGAAGGGACCATATGAGGTTAACCCTTGAGTAGATACAGATTTTCAGTCTCTCTTTCCAAATTCCTAAAAATGTGTCTAAAGATTCCATGGTTCTTGATCCTGAATACGAGAAGTTGCCTGATAAATCACATCCCAGAGTTGATTGGGATAAAGATGAAGTTTTATATATGAGTAAATGGGTCGAACCAGTACTCAAAAGGACTTAGGATTGGTTGGAGGGAAAATGGCGTAGGGTTGCTGGTTCTGTTCATGAACCAAAATCATCCTAGAAAAATGAGCAAGGATCTAGCCAAGTAGTCCCTGGAGGTACATCATCAACGAGGATAGTCATCAAGTCTTCTAGTGCCAATTCACAATCTGGGGGTGATGGTGAAAAGCTGGAGAAATCAATTAAATCAAAATCAATATGTGAACAAGACAACCCATCCACCCCTACTCTTAAAAAGAAAAATGTCCAAAAAAACTTGTGTTAGAAGATTTAGAGAGCATCTTTAAGCATATTTTTGAAGATAGTACTTTCCCACCCTTGTTTGAAGAATATTCTCCTCCTATAGAAAACATATCAATTATTCCTAGTGAGTCTAGAGAGGTTGTTCAAAGTGATAAAGCCCCCAGTCTAATAGAAAACTCTCCAATATGGTTGAGGAAAGCGGTAGAAAAGAAGAAGAAATACACTCCTATGACATCCACTAGAGTAGATGTAGTGAAAAAATTACTCCAATCTTCCTCAAGGCTCAAGAAAGCCCAAAGAATGTCAAGAATTTTGAATGATGTTGTCTCTGGTAATCAGGTGTTAGAAATTGCAGAACCTTTAAAAGTGTAGATGATGATAAGATAACTGTGAATGATTATAAAATCATACATGTTAACATGGGTCCCCAGACACGTGAAGGTGATGTATATCATGCTAGTTACTCATTCAATGCTTTAGCCAAGCAGACAAAAGAAGAAAGGAAAGAAAGGAAAGAAAGGGTAAAATTTCAATCTCAAATTTTGGATTTCAAAAACTTTATCTCTTCCATTGTTTCTCCCTTTTTGTCTACTGAGGCTTCTAGTTCCCAAGAAAGAGTTATTGATGATTTTGCGATGTAGTTGATTAAGAAAAATCTAAATTATTCCAAGGCTGCTAGTGAGTGGATTGAAGAATTGTCTCAGGAAGCTATATTTTCTATTAGTAAATATGTGATTTCCTAGACTCACATTGTTGATAAAAGAAAAGGATTAATAGTAGAACTACAATAGGTTAGAAAGGATCAAACTAGTTTGTATGTACTTTCAGAAGAAATGAAAGAGTTAGTTTCCATGGATCGATTGAAGTTGGTAAATGAACAGATTGTTAGTGATCCAAAGGAATTAGATCCTTCATGGCTTGATTCACTTAAATGGAAACTAAACATATATAATGACTTGGTAAAGGAAATCACAGAAGTGTTGGAGAAGTATTTGGATATGTTAGGAGAAATCAAAGGGAATTTTCATGATCTGCAGGTGAAGATAACGAATGATTTTGATGAGAAAATTCTGGACACAAAAGAAATTTGCTCAAATTTTAGATAAGTCTTCAATAGAGAAGTAGCAAATCCTGCTAGGATGACTAAAGAATCTTTCTCAAAGCTTGGGAGGCCGGAGCTTTATCTCAAAACTTTTAAAGCTGATGTAGAAAGGAGGTCTGACACATTGAACGAGTTCGAAGTTGCTCTCAAAAAATGGAGAACTAGGCTTCAAATCACATTGACACCAGGCAGCAGGGAGATTTTTGCAATCATTACCAGGTATAGGGAATATAAATCTAGAATGACAATGCAGGAGAATTTGTTGCGACAAGGAGAGAACGAGGAGCCGGAAGCTGATGAAGTTGAATCAGTTGGGAATGATGCATAGTTTATTGTTAGAATTTTCATATACTTTCTTTAAAGTTGGCACTTTTAAGTTAATGACTTCTTTTTTAGCATTTTCATATACTTTCTTTAAAGTTGGAAAACTTTGATTTACTCATTAGGGAAAACTTTGTTATTTTGGCTATTATTTGTTATTTTGATATAGAAGACATTGGTGGAGTTTGTTGATACATAATCTTTGAGTTATGGTGTATATATATATATATTTATACTAAATGTTTGCCAGTGTGATATCTATTATTGGGATGATAGATGATATAATTTTGCTATATCGCTATGGTGTTATTATCTATGAATTAAATTTCTGCAGTGATATTGGTTTAGTTGTTATCTTTCTTTCAAAAGTTCTATTTCTATTTACATGAGATTGATAGATAAATTTGAAGCTTTCTGGTTAAAATACCCATCCTTTATTTTCTTTTTGGTTAAAAGCATCATTAGTTTAAAAAATGATTCATTGAACATTAGATAAAGGTAGCTGCCACCTTTAAAAATAAGTAGAGAATTAGTTTTGAAGTTTGTAATGTTTTAATGTTACTGATTCAACTGTGGTTACATTTATCACCTTTTATGGGCATATGAATATAGAGTCAGGTGATAAATATGTTAACCAATAGATATAAAACTCTTAGGGTATGTCCTCCCATTGGATACCCCTTCTTTTGTGTGCAAAAAAAACCAGATGGCCAGGGGAGTTGAAGGAATTCTCAAGGAATATAACCTCCAGAATCTATCTATGAGAGCTAATTTTGACAGTAAGGGTTTTGTGAAGCATAATCTCTATGGAGGGATCTCATATCGACATCAACCATCTATCAAAGATTTCTGGGAAGATTGTGTCGATGAGAAGGAAGTTTTGAGAAGAGATTATATGAGGCTAACACTACAAAAAATACAGGCTTTCGGTTTGTCATTTCACATTCCTAAAAATGTAGCTGAGGATTCAACAATAATAGATCCTGCATATGAAAATTTTCCTGATAAATCCCACCCTAGGGTTGATTGGAGCCAAAGTGAAATTTCAAAAACTTTTTATTTTAATTTCTAAAACGGTTGTCTTCAATAAACCGTTATGAAGACAAAAGAAACTCTATGTTTGCTAGTGGATTGTCTATTATTGGAATGATAGATTTTTGGATAGTTTCATTGCTGTGGAATGTTTATCTATGAATACAAATTTTATGGTGATGGATGTGTAAGGATTTCTCAGTATAATTTAGGTGATTTGGTAGTTTAAGCTTTTATTGTTTAAGTTGGGTGGACACTAGATGCCTTTATAAGTTATTTATGTTGAACTGCTAGCTTCTGTTAGCTTATAACTTATAAGTTATGGATGTTGAACTGTTAGCTTCTATTCAAGGAATGGATTAATAATATTCCTTTCAGTTATTTATCAAAGATTGTGTGAATGGCAATGCAATAGGAATTTATAAGTAGTGTGATAAGTGTTGTTCTTTAAAAATGATGCAAATTCACATATCAAATTCAATACCATGGAATACAATATAATTTTTTTGGCTTTTTTGAATCCTAACCTTAGTCGCTAGTCCTCAGAGTTTTATAACCTTGTTACGGAGTTCTAAATTTTCATAACTTACCAATTCTCTGACTTTTTTGATGGTTCACTTTGCTGAGTTGCAAGTTTTCCTGGTCATCTTTCTACTCGGTGGGTCAGAGGTTTCAAAAATTTAGAGTTTGGTTCTAAGGTTCACTTTGTTGAAGCAAGAATGGAAAA
>VDFB02010328.1:0-10083 GCA_007258455.2 Sequoia sempervirens
TACAAGTGAACTTGAAAACCATGGCTATAATCTAAGTCAAGATTCTGGTTCAACACGCTCTTCAATAACATGTAGAATTTTTTGATGATCATCACTATCTAGTCTCCATTTTCTTTGGCCACGTGCATGTGGAACTACATGGAGATGTAGACTGGCAGCAATTATTAAGTGACTATATTGATATACCTTGTTATCAGGTTGATAGTCAACAAAATGAATCCCATGCTGAACAACTTTGACTTGTTTTAGATATGTCCCTTGCACTACAACAGAACCTACATGGTAAACATGAACCTAAGGTAAGACATATGTACATGTGCAAAATTTTTCATGCTTAAGGTTTGTACAATATATATTTAATGTTTATAATGTAATGTACACATGTGAATACAATGTATATAAAATTTTAAATTCAAACTCACCTATGGAAAATGACATTCCATCACTTGTTTCAAGTTTTGTTAGCTTATTCCTCTCTTCTGTGCAATGCAATAAATAATAGCTAACACCTTCGATGTTTCTAGGCTCTGCTATGATTGCAAAAACATCTCTTGTACACCAATTTTACACAAAAAAATTCTTAAAAAAATAGAAATGTCTCTAAAGATCATTAACTAGATATATATAATATTTAGATTATTGAAAACTTACACATGTGTACCTTTTCTAACCAATCTTGAAATATGGTCATAATCAATTGAAATCAAAGGAATGTCTTCAAATCTTTCTTCCTCGTTTTCATCATATGTTTCTGAAACAACTAGTGGAATTGTATCCCATTTACCAATATATCCAAGTTCTTGATTGTTGCATGCATAATCAGAGTTTCCATCAATGCACTCAGTGCAAAAACAAGAGTAATCCCTTAATCCCTTGAGTCTAATATACATCCATGATGACTATCTGAACTCCTAACACAATGCAAATATCTTGTTTTTCTACCCTCTTGAATCCATGCATCAATCTTCTATCCACACCTAGATACATATGTACAACAAAAAACTTATGTGAACAAATATGTATATATATATTAAATTTAAATAAATTCAAATTTATGATTTAATGTAATTTATACATATCCGATATCTCCCAAAACACTCTATGTGGAATGTGTTAGTTTGTTCTTGAAGATGTGTCAACCACATTTGATGCAAAGTGTTTCTTGCACCATTCAACAACATCATGTGCATTATCTAGACGATCTTCTGGATAACTCATTTGATGCTTTCTTAAAGCTCATTTGATGCAAGCTCCTGCTCCATCATGCTCACCCTTTCCATGCCCACTCTAAAAAAAACTCCAAACATGTGATATTTCATACATTTTATGATATCTACAAAGTGCATAGAATGGTCGTGAAGATTTGAATTGTGCCACACATCCATCTGACCATACAAAATGATTTTCAAATTTTACACCCCTGCTTCTCAAATTCTCAAAAAATATTGTAAAACAATGTTGGACAAAAAGTGTGTCATGTTCTTTATCATCACTAATATAAAAGTGATATTCTTTTTTAATGGCTCGTTCTTCATCTATACTCTCAACACCATCCAATTCTGATTGTGCATGTTGATAACACACATGAACCATAATAGTGATTTTCTTTGAAAAGTAATACTCTGATTGAATCTCCTTTTGATGTACAAAGGAGTAATTTTCTGCAAAGTCAACTACTGATAGAACTGTTCCATGTGGGAAAGTATCTCTCAATGTTTGGAATTGTTGTGCTTTCCACTTAGCAAAAAATGAATGATGTATGTATGGTCGTATCAAATTTTGAAAATCTTCCATAAATTTTCCAATGGGAATCTCCTCTTCTACATAGTTCAACCTTGTGGATTCTTTCCCAAACTTTGTTTGCAACTTTACATACTTGTACCTGTGTCAGTAAAATATGTGAATAACTAATAAACTACACTTGATAATTGAAACATTACATCAAAGAGAATCCAAATAACTTGATCTATGAGAAATTGAACCAAATAAACTCTTTAAAAATAGTACTTACCTCTTGCAATTTATTGTCTTTGTTAGGTCAGTATCCTCAATTCTTGAAGGAAATTTAGCCAAATTTCCACGTGTCTCACAAATTCCTTTTATGCAGTTTATTTGAGGTCCATTTTCATGATCACATAATATAGACTTTATGAACAAACCTGCCTGTTTAGGAGGTGCATTTTGAAACCCACATCTTTCTTCTCTCATATTTCGAAACACCTGATAGTAGAGATCAAATTCAATATGATAACGACAACAAGAAGTTTCAAAAAACTTGTTTATCTTCACATAATGTGGCTTTAACCTTTGAAACATTGTTTGCCCAATCTTTATATGAGGATGTGCATTAAAAAAGTTCATATACATCTCAAATTGTGTTATGTCTAGCCAATGTTTGATATGATTTTCATAAATACTAGGTCCAATCCTGTGTCTCATAACATCTCTAGTATTTGATGATGGACGAGTCTGATCATGCCAAAAACTTGAGACCAATTTCCTAACAACATCTTCAATCCTATCAGAATGGGGAGCTCTACACATAATTTCCCAATTGCCTTCTAAACTCTCATCCAAAAACTCTTTTTCTCATATTTTATCAATGTGGTTCTACTATAACCAATTTCAGGTTGAAAGAGCATTTTTTCTTTTCTTGCTATATCTTGATGTACAATAGATGTCAACATCACCCTTCTTGTAGTGGCCTTATCCACTAATTGAGATCCTTTCCCAATGGAATCTAAACCCTTTTTTAACATTTTGAACAATATCCTTTTGTAATCCCATGTGTTTCTTCTTATTTGATACTGAATGAACACCCAACAATTGTAATGACTCTTTGAGCTCATCACGAAGAAGTAAACGTGATAACAATTGGGTTTTTTCAAGTGTATCAAGATGATTGAAATGATGATTGATCATTCCATTTGCAGATTTAGTCATTGACCTCTTTCTCTTAGTATAAGGCTGGTTGGCATAATTTTCAGTTTCTCCATATCCATTTCAAGTAAATGATCTAAATTTCTATGAGAAATTTGTTTCCCCACCTTCTCAGCTAGTTTTATATGCTCATCCATACCAGTAGGAGGAAGTGATCCTGACCCCTCTCCAACATGCATTGTTTGAACTTTTGCCTCCTCCCTATCTTCAAGGACCATGCATTCTTGAGTGGATTCATTTGATCCAATGTCTAGATTCGGCTCGACTTGAGCATGAAAACTTCCTTCTTATTGAGCCCTTCCTACACATGTGTCACAAAATATTTTGCAAACAAAAGTGAGAGATGATGTTAAATATAAGTGAAGTTTATGTATGAAAGGAAACAAACTGATAAAACATGACGAGCTATAAGTGAGAGAAGTTTGTGCTAGTTATATATGCTCATCCATACTAGTAGAAGGAAGTGATCTTGACCCCTCTCCAACAAGCATTGTTTGAACTTTGGTCTCCTCCCTAACTTCAAGGTCCTTGTGTTCTTCAATGGATTCATTTGATCCAATAGCTAGATTTGGCTCGACTCCAGCTTGAGGAATCCCTAGAGCATAAAACATAAAAATAATTTGAGAACATTGAAGTGATGAAAATAAAAGACCAAAGAAACAAAACACAAATATTGAAACAAAAATAATTGGCTTAAGGAATTGGAGTCAAGGATCATATAAACATTGCAACTTGCATGACCAAGATGACTTGAGGACATTTAAAAGTATTTATATTCATTCAAGTGCAATGATGGTTAGAAACCTTCAAAGTAAAAGTCCTAAACACACACTTGAGAGTGAGAGAGAGAATAAACAAGCATGTACCTTGTTTCTTTCTATGATAATTTTCCAAGTTTTGGTCACGCCTCTTTTGTTCTTCTTCTTTTGACAATTTTCGTTGAGACACATTTTTTCTTTTTCTTTGTTGTCCCATTTTCCTCTTCAACTTAAAGATGACTCTAAACAAGTCCTATACCAACTTAGTTAAATTATCCTCTAAATTTTGCCTTGATTGATAAAAATGAAAAGTTTTCAAGCTCCAATATTTGCCTCCTTGATAAATGTGCAAAAACTTCTCCAAAATCTGCACTCAAAGTGAATCAAAATTATTCAAGTGTACATGGAATAACTAGATCCTAGTTTAAATGAATCAAGTAGTAAACAAACAAGTTATTTCAATATGGAGTTTGTTGAACATATTTAATTCATTGGTATGCACAACATATCTAGTAATTTTAGAATTTTGTTAAAGTGTCAAAAATGTATATTAGAGGTATAATTTGAATTGAATTTCAAGTTAGTTGTCGAAAATGTATAATAGAGGTATAATTTGAATTAAATTTTCTTAATTATATTTGAATTGAATTTCAAGTTACTTGTCAAAAACGTATAATAGCTCGATATAATTTGAATTGAATTTTCTTAAAATTATATTTGAATTGAATTTCAAGTTACTCAAGTCAAAAAGATTATATCTTGTTCTCAACTCAATGGTTCATGTTGCTTAAGTCATTTTTTAAAAAATATTTATTGTGATCAACATGAATGAACTTAATTATAAAGTGGCATCGATTTCCCTAAAATTCTACTAGAGATCAAATGTATATTGAATATAAAGAAATGTAAGTTGTAAGAGATCAGAAAATAAGAAAACATGTATGTATATTGAATATTTAAAGAAAATGCATACATATATTATGTGTAAACATGTTTAAACCATAAGAAAACACATGCACATACATGTAAAGGGATTCAATACATATAAACATAACACATATTATAAGCAAAGAGGCAAATGTTTGTATATATCATATAAGAAAATATATGTACATATCATATAAGAAATATACATGTGGTCAAGATCATATAATCAAATACATGTGGTCAAGATCATAAATCTAGAGTGCATGGCCTAATATGAATGTCTACTCCTAGACGAATGGCCATCTGAATGAGAACGGTCCTGCTCTGATGGATGTGCTGAGCCCTACAAATAAAATTGTGTACAAGATGTGTTAAATACATATAATTTATATTAAATAAATTTTATGAAAGTTATTTTTAAATGAACTTGTATTTTTAAATGTCAATCTAGATCTATGCATACATAAATATATTGCATGTACATATACACGTGTGATTATATAAAAATGTAAAAATCACATGTCCACTGACAACAGATTCATCCACAGAGTCACATCGATCATGCACACGATCTGGACCAAGGCTAGGAGTGATATGAGGTATGTCCACCTATAACAATATATATACACATATTTATCAACTTACGTGAATATCTAGTTTTAAAAAAATAAAAATAATGAAAAAAGAATTGAAACATGCACATGCACACATACATGCACATCATCTGATATCGGATGACCTAAGTCCTCTGAAACAGTCACCTCCACCATATCCACCAAACGATCAAGCGACAAATCAACATCTGCATCCATCTAATCTATCCCATGTCGTGCCATAAATGATGAATGTAGAGGACTATGAAGGTGAGATGGCATCAGTGATGATGAACTAGAACCAATCAACATATCAGTAAAACCCATAGTCTGTGCAGCTGTCGTATGAACTATAGGTGGATCCTGATGTGCACTAGTGCTTGGTTGAGAGTGATGGGATCTTGGAAATGAATGACCTCTGCATCTCAAATTCTCTTTAACATGCTCTATACCCATCCCATTGTCTGATGCAATGTGGGCATATGCCTCCAATAGGTCCTTAGCCAAACAATGCAAAGTCATGTGTGACATATCTCCTATAAGTGCATCAAGCTATGTAGGAGTAGGGATGTCAGCCACTATAAAAGGATCCATGGTGGTCGACTGTGCTGAAAATGGTGTGGATTGGGAATGTCTGAACATCAAATACTGACCTACACGATCATCAGATATCCTAGTGGTGGCAGCCGCAATGTCACCTATAGTGTCAATTGCTTCCTTTTGGGAAGCAACGACAACCTCATCTGTTATGGGGGCTAGAGCTGGGGTGAGTGTAGGAGACCTATCACCAAACAATACCCTAAACATTGGGGGTGGTCTATCTACTCAATGATAGGTGGGCCTATCAACAATCCTACCACGCCGCTGACCAGCATATAGTGGAATGTCCAGGTAGTTAACTTTGAGGCCCAAATGGACCTCAGCATACAAGTGCTAAACAAAATACAATGGAATCTGGTCATTGTTTGGGTATAGACCATGTACTGTGAGAAATCATGGGTAGATCAATGAGTCCATAGCATGATCGACACATCTAGTGACCTGGTATCCCCTAACCTTACACACATCTTGATAAAATGGAAAACAAGTGGCTTTTATCATTTCTTTGGTGACACTATCTTGTATTTGTTTAAGGGGAACGCCACCATGTACTTCTTCTTACATGCGGGAAAGAATAGCAGCCACTCTATCTAGGGAATATGCACTAGTCCTCTCAAGTTCATCTTTTAGTTTTTCTAGACTATGCAATATTAATATGCATGCTTCACTATAGATCCCCAGGTTTGCACCCTGTGCTAATGAATCTCTCAATTTTTTAATCTCATTACTAGTAGTTGCAAACAAAGAATCTTGCACAAGTGGAACATGATTTGCATTTTCCATGTTATATATATATAGTACACCTAAAAGAGCAATGAGACTTTGGTAAATAATATATCTAGATAAAGGGAATACAAATCTAAAATAGAATTTGTAATAATTCATCTACTCATCAATAATATTTTCATATCATTAACAATTTAAAAAGAATTGGAAGACAACTATAATCTATAACATTGCATCCTTAAATGGTTCAAATTTTAAATGAAACGATGAAAGAAAGAATAAGAATACAAAGATTAGTATAAAATTATTTGAAAATAATTGGGGATAAAAATATTTAATCTAATAGTTGTTAACATAAATGAACTTCAATTATATAGCCAAGAACATCAAAAAAATATAGATTGGAAAGCAAAATAATTAGACATTTATCATATTTTTATATGTATAAAGTTTAGATACCATCAAACTGTTTAAACTTATAGATTGCATAAAGCTATAAATTGAATTTCGTTAAAACTAATTTATTAAAAATCAAATCTAATAAAGTTTGACTTCATTGCATACTTGTTATAAATATCTCGCTAATCCAACCATACATATTATATATGTTAAAAATATATATTGAAAGAAGATGAAGGTCCTTATTTACCCTTAAATGACATTTAAATTGGATATTTTAATGTTCAATATAATGAAATGTTTAAAAAATGAAAGTGACAATAATATTGAAAATAAAAATGTTGAAAATGAATGTGAAAATATTGTAAAATTTGATGGAACACCTATTGATAAGAGTAGCATCATAGAAGAAGAAGAAGAAGAAATACATCAACAATTTCTTGACTAATGTGGATATGAACCCTATGACATTGAAATTGCACTCAATAATCGACTTGTTGATAACAATGATTAAATTGATAGCTCACATGAACCAATGAAACTCAATGTGTCTCCAAATTACATAAGAAGAGATAACCTTTGTGAAGAAGAAAAAGAAATTCAAAATCCATCTTTTTGTAATGAGTTTGTTAAAATTTAAAAACATTCAAGAACCCCAAAATGGTTTGAAATTGATGAGCATAATAGAAATTCTTGAAGGCAAGAGGTCATCACAAACCATTAGGTTGTGGGCTTCAAAAAATTTCAATGAATGGTTTTCCAATAAGACATTAACCAAAAAATACCAATTTTTTATACAATTACTAAAGATGTACAAAATGAGACCTTTACTAAATAAATTTCAAAGATTCATGTAAACAAAAAGTTTGATTGAAATAATATTGTTGTTAAACTTTTTTTTAATGCATTCAATTCTATTGTAAATAATAGTAAGGAAAAAGATAAAAGAGTTGCTCATAGAGTAATAACATCATTAGTAAGAAATTAAAAAATTAAAAACTTGGCTCAATTATTAAGGTAAACTTGTCTTGAATTAAGCCTAAATCATAAAACATTATCAAAAGTACTATCAATAAGATCATGATTAGAAAGTCCTATTGAAAATCATAGTTGGGCTTTTAACAGTAGGCTTCCATGAGTCCATAAGAAGCTAATTAATAGCACAAAGGATGAAATTCAACAATTTTGGCACTCTAACTCTAGATTTACATATGAGGTTGGAAACAACATTTTTATACTCTACCTAGGCCATGATTATGTTATGAGTATGAAGAGTTTATGATAGAAATACATCCATTATTGTTGAGTTAAAAGTAGGTTAAATATTATTTTTCTTAAAAATTCACTTTTATATAAATGTAGGTGTTTTGGAGAACAAAGCTATAGTATGAATTTAAGTGATTGACATCGATGGGTATAAATTTCAAGGGGGGGACATTCAATATAATTCATAAGGTGTTATAATATTAAATGCTTTCATTGTTTAGTTAGTTTTAATCAATGTTGTATGGTTTATTAAACATTTTTTTAATATTTAAATGTAGGTGTTTTGGGGAGTAGCAGTGATAGATCTAGCTCATTGAGAAAGGATATAGGTAGAGAGGAGGAGTGACCTTGACAGGGATTGAGACATGGATCACCTCAGGGTGGTATATATGAGTGGAACATATCCATAGAGAAGGATAGGCTAAGAGGATAGATATAGGAGACAAATACCTTAGGGGCACCTTTTTAGTTGTGTGTATGCTCTACAGAGCGGATTTACTCATGAGTGCTTTGATGTATTTGAAGACACATTTGTATGAGAACATAGATAATATGATATGGGAGTTCTATTAGTTGTGTTGATGATGGGTGTGATATTTTATGTGTATGTTGATGATGTGCATGATATATATAGTTATATTTCTTGTATTTGGATGCTCATAGGTATGGATGTTCATGAATCTTATGTGTATGTCTAATGGTGGCATGTGGAAGGATAAATATGGCTATTGAAAACTTTACCATTATCTTGACAACTAATTATGGCTATATGATTATCTTATTGTAATGAACCTAAGTTAATTCGATAGATATTAGTGAAGTTGAATTAGGAAGCATGGATTGTGCTTTATTATACACATTTTACGTTTAAAAATATGGGTCTAATTTTTGCGATATTGAAAGTCAGTTAAATTTCTTCAATAGTATATCCAAGGTATAGGGATATATTAGTGGTAGGAGTAGTGTAGGATAAAAAGGAGAATGTATAAAGAGGGAAAGGTCTAGAAAGGTAATGACATGGTAATGGAAGGAGAAGTTACACTATAAGGTTAGATTTTCATAGGATAAGGAGGAATGGTATGAAGAACATATCTACATATAGGATAGTGCTAGTAGTAACAATGGTGTGAACATATATAAAAGGATGGGAGATAAGAAAAATACTAGTGGAGAGAAAGGCGGTAGGACATGGGTGGTGGATCCCATCGAAGTGGTAACTATAGTATGATAGGAGGAATCATTATAAGAGGATGAAGGGTAGATGGGTGCATAGAGGGTACAACATTATTAAAATCCATTAGAGTGGTAATATTATGAATAGTATTAATTCCCTAAGGATAGCCACCTAATACATTATATAAATTACTAGCCAATGAGTGAGGATATTTAGGGTGGAGAGGTGCATCAATACGTAATTATCAATTTAGGAAAATATCTTGTTTAGCAACATATGTATCTAAATCATAGTCTTGATCATTATTTTTCATCTTCTTTAATGTGGCTCTTTATATGGTTGTCATTAGCTATTATATCAAAAAATGATTCAATCGTCATTTTATTTGCTAGCCATATTAGAGTTAAGATGAAAACTCCATAAAACAAGATTTTAAAGGATATTAATTTAATAACTAGATAAAAGATCAAGGAAAACACTCTCAAACATGCAATATACCCCAATTGCTTAGACAATGCATATTTCCTAATAATGTGTGCAACTAAAAACTAATAACATGTAATGAATGGATGTAGGTGATAATAATTAAATAATCCTAATTGAACTAGGGTTGTCCCTTTTATATATTTAAGAAGTTGTAAGAGCATTGTATGAAATTGTAAGATGATAATTACTTATGAAATGTTATATGACACATAAG
>VDFB02010329.1:0-11965 GCA_007258455.2 Sequoia sempervirens
AAACTAATTGCTCAGAACATGGTGTTTAGCAATTTCTTTAAAGTGGGGGCATACGCATCCCTGCTCATTATTTTCTTCAAATCGTGGTATTCTTACTTCACGTGATGTGTCTTCTTGGTGGTGAAATTGGGAATGATGTTCCTTCAAGAGCGTGACCTTTCTTGGCATATGAAATTCCTCTTAGTGGTGACGCTACGGATTGCATTCCCTAAGTTGTGAATCTTTTATCCTCGACTAGTCCTCACTTGGAGACATTAAGTACGATGTTCCCTAAGGTGAAAAATTTCATGAACTAAGAAAAACCCCTTTGAATATCCTATTTCATGTATCAAGGCCACCAAGCATAACACAACCTGCACTAGTGGAGCCTTTTATTTTTCAAGGCCACCAAGCATAACACAACTTGCTTGCCAGTGGATCCTTTTTCATGAGTGCCTAGCATAACACAGTCTGCTAGCCTCGTGACCATTTCTATGGCACCTTATCAAATTTATTAGAAGGTATAACTTTGGTATGGTTAGTAAAATTGGAGCCTATAGACCTAGCATGCCTTTCCCATTAGCCACTTTTTGGGGCTCACCTAGTGGACAACATATTTCACTAGCCCATGTGAGAGCATTTTATTTGCATAGTGGGCAATGGATTTCCACTTGTAAATAGTTTTTGGACAAGAAACTAAGGATTAATCCATAAAAATTGGACAAGAAGTTGAGGCTTGATCCATCCCTCTTTCACTTCTCATAATTTTGACATTGTATGCTTGTGTATCTTGTCTTGCTGCTACATATTTAACATAGGCATGTGTCTCTTTGTTCCTTTGTTGGTTTTCTATGAGATCTTAGATCTTGGGGGATTGATCACCATCCTTTACCTTTGTTGTATTATATTTCCAACAATTGTACAATTAGACCTATCTTGATGCATGTTTGTCTACTTTAGTGTGAGTTTGAGTACAAGCTCATCCTCTCACTAAAGTGGGGGCTAAATGTAGTGTCGAAAAATGTACTCCTTTACATTTCACACTATGTTTGGGTCCCTTAATAAATTGAACTTAATTAGGACTCTAATTGGCCCAATTTTACATCTACCAGCCTAATTAATTACAATTTTTGAAAGGGGAATCATGATTTAGTTAATGCAATTATCATTTTTAACACTTGAAATGGATAAGTCTTGGAAATTTAGGTCAAGATGCATTCGCCCTTGGGTGAATGGGTCTCCTTTAAGTTGCTAAATTAAAATTTAAAATATTTTTTTGGTGGATTTTT
Source organism: Sequoia sempervirens (assembly GCA_007258455.2). Taxonomy (NCBI): domain Eukaryota; kingdom Viridiplantae; phylum Streptophyta; class Pinopsida; order Cupressales; family Cupressaceae; genus Sequoia; species Sequoia sempervirens. The sequence continues at coordinate 1,269 of VDFB02010329.1, forward strand.
TATGATCCCAAATTCAAATTCAAATGTCACCTTGCAATGTTTAATTTCAAGGTTTTAATTACTAAAATGGGGGTTGACCAAGGAAAACCCCCATTCATAAAAATTTTTTCCCTCTTGTTTGTTTTGCAGATATTAGGTTGAAGAAGGATTAAAGATCTATCAAAAGAGGAAAATTGCAAAAGTTTTCAACATTGTCATCAAGCCACGAAAACTCACTTTCAGAATTTATTTCCAAATTTTCTACTATAAAACCTAGATGAATTGGGGTGTAGACCAAGGACCAGGGGATTGTGAAAGAATATTTTCAACCAATGTAGCAATACCCATTCGCCCTTGGTAAAATGAGTCCCAGGAAGACACTCAACACAACCTTTTTGTGACAAGTGCATAAAATCCAATCCTTCTCAGATCTGTTAAAACTTTGTTGGTTATGTTAGATTAAGGTTTAATTTAGAGGTTTCTTGTGTTACATTGTGTAATTGCATTCATTTGGTATTTTTCATTCATCTCCCAAAAGTGCATTTCAGGTTGGCTTGCCCAATCCTAAGTCATAAGGAAAACAACAAGATCTCCATCAAGCTTGACTCACCTAAAGGTTGAAAGTCAATCTTTCCCTAGGGGATCTCTTTTTCCTAATGAAATAAGGAAGATAGGTGTGTCATACCCCCATTCCATTTTGATTCACCTCATTTACCATTATTTTAGGTTGACAAATGAAATTAGAAATTCAAATAATAAAATATTGACATTGACATATTCAAATTGGAGCCAAAAAGAGGTGGTTTAGGGCATGGGGTGCCCTAGACCAAACCCATTCTTTTTCAAGCCCAAAGTGTCAGGGGAAAAGGTTAAATGCTTACTTTCATTCTCATTGTTTGATTTTTTAAATATATTCATAAAATAGGTAATTAAATGCATAATTAGGTCCAAGCACATAGGGGTAGCAATACCTAGTGTGAAATTGTCAAGTGTGATGATTTTTGACACTATAGATGTCGGCCAAAGTCCATTTCTAGGGGTAATCTTGACTTGAAGACAAAAATACCCAATATTTTTTTGAGAACCACATACTAATGAGGCCCAATCAAGGTGATGAATATTGTTCTAACCACATATTTTGACTCCCCTACCTCCAAGCAAATAATAACAAAAATAGAAGCAATATCAATATTAATATGATACTTGTGTATGATAGATAAGAACATATCCCCCAAAATTATCTAAATAGAATGGAACATGATCACCACCTTCGCTTTGAAGATTTTATTTAAACATGGATAAGACATCTCCCTAATTAAGTATGTTTGCCTCTTTTAGTCAAACAATTTGATTGATATCCATGGTATACTAGTCGAGAAGAATTCAATAGAGAAGGAGATGAAAACCATTAAATAACACTTTCACTACATCTCGCCATAATCTACCTTAGTAAAAAACTCTACCTTGAAGGGATGATATTACATAAATTTGCATTCATGAATCTCAATCATCATCGACAAATTGAGAAGCCTTCGCTCTTAATAATATTGGGTCATCATTGAATAATACGAGCAATTCTCACTATTAGAGTAATCATTCATTAGCTGATAATTAATTAGTCTTTAATTGATTATTAGGCTAATTTCACTTTATGCACTTAAGCTAAACTTAGGAGTGTTTTTCTGTCATAACCCAATTTTTATTGAATTTAAATTATAATATGATAAGATGAATTATTGAGGAAATTCAATATGTTGAGTGATAAATTTGATATTTTGAAATGCTTGAAGAAGTTGACCGTCTTTTGACAATGTGATCTTTTGAACTATCTTATACTTTATCATGATTGAGTGTTACTAATGAACTATGCAAGTGAAAGTGTGTACAAATGCAAGGAAACAAGTTGAAGGATGAGAACATGGTTGAGGTAGGATAGTTTAGCCAAATTGAATAGTAACCTTGATGGAATCTAGGTGCACACACCACAAAATGAGCATGATAGTTGCATTTAGACTTTCATATAGAAGACTATATTGATTTGATTCGAAATGATTCAATGCTTAAAAAAATAGGTTTATGGAATGTTATACATGTGATTTCTTATCCAATTATCTATTTTGATCTCATGTTTTCAAAAATTTAAAAGAAAATGGTAGCATGGTTAAACATATATGTTTGTATTTAAAATGGCATGCTTGAGGATAAGAAAACCACTTCATTTTAAAAAAAAAGTATTATTCGAATAAAATAAAAGTTTTTTTTTGTATTTGAAAGTGATTAAATACTATATTGTTATAAAATTAAATAGTGATAAATAAATAAATAAATATCTATATATACACATATAAATATATATACATATATGCACACACACACACACACACACACACACACATATATATATATTCCTTATAAAATCAAATATGGGATTGAAATTATTGAACGTTACTGCTGATTTAAAATAATATCAAAAGAGGACATAATGGACAAGTGGCCTGCATTCAATTTTAAGGCCAACATTATTCAAATTTTAGTAGTGGGGCGGCTAATTAATGAGAATTATGAAGTGAAACGACCCCCTTAACAATACAAACAGGTAAGAGAAGAAAATCTTTCAATTTTGGAGTATGAATCATTGGCAAGAATCGGGTAGTGGTGACGAGGATTCAAGGAAGAAGGAAGGCACGTGATTTGATTGAGCTGGGAAAGAAGGAAAAAGTTGAGGAAAAGCCCTGAAACAAAGGTAAATGGGTGTTTGTTGGTGTACATTATTTTTTAGTAAAATCTATTTGACAACTTGAAATGTACCTTTCAATATTTGCTTCTTGAATCAGTGGTAAATCATTAGATGTCCCAAAAATGTAAGTGTATTTTGCTAGAGCCAGATCATTATTATATGAGATCAATCATTTTCTTTATTTAACGATGCAAGGGCCTTATTGCCCATCCTTTGCATGCTCTAAACCTGCACATTTTTATCCTATCGGCATAATAACCGAACATGGTCATGCTTTGTTTGTTGTATCATTATTGCCTCTATCTGTTATTTATTGCATGTAAGTTTAATTAGCCATTCTCATGGCTATTCAGCTAAAATATGAATAACAAAAGTATTGTGTTATTTTAAACGATGTAAAAATTGTTTGTTGTTTCCCTCTAAGGGAAATGACTATTTTACCATTTTTATTTCATAGTTATTGATCTCCTTGTCTGCTAGGACAAACAAGGTATGACACACCATTTAGGTGTGAGGGTTTGATTATCAATCATAGAGAAATAGTTAATCATTGTTGTTATTTAAGCATGTCACATCATTCACCATGAACGATGGTGGAACGATTATATCACTTCATTTTGCATTATGTTGTCACAATCTTTAAGATCGATTAACTGTATATCATTTGATCATATAATAAATCATTCACTAGAACGATTCCCATTAACATTGCTTTCATGCAATGCTCAAAATGTTGTATTTACCAATCCTTATTGCATGCATATTATCGTTCCCTAGAATGATGCTCAAATTTTTCCATAGAACGATTACCATGAATAAATATTACCAACAAAGTCATCGAACAATGTAAGCCAATAATCCACATTCATCAAGATTCTTTTTTTTTTATAAAGTTAATGACAAAACCAAACAGTCATTCGACTATTTTTTGTTCTTTAAAATGAAAGTATCTTGAACTTATAACAGTCACCAATAGAAACACGGGTATCTCCAAACCCGAAAAATAATATAAATGTTCCAACTTTGTATGAGGTTTAAAATGATAGGCATGTCATTCAATTCTTTTGTTTGTTCATTAAGATGCTAGTATTGTTTAAATATTTGTATATCTAGAATGATAGAACATAGATCATTTACATGATATACTCGTTAACTTGAAACTGTTAATGTGACACATTGGCACAGTAACTTGTAAAATTTTATAAATAGCATTGTTATGTTACAAACATCGTATCAGTAGGTAATAACTGTTTCAAGATAGAACTGTTCTTCTTTCTTTGGAAAAGGCAATTCACATATTGTATGAATTTTAGATGATATGACAATGTGTAGAATTATTTTGAATGAAAGAAATTTGTTATAATCATATTTATTTCAGAACATATGCACAAATATATTGACTTAAGTTAGCACATATATGTGTATGCACATAGACCTTCGTCTACGTACATACACATACTTGTGGCATACCTTATTTTGTTATTTAATTCTTTTTTTTCTTCTATCATGAATACTAAATCATGATAAATATAAAGTGGTCTAACACATTGAATGTAATCATGTGACATGTGTATGAACAAAAAGGTTAATGTATTGAATAGATCCACTTAAAATATCTTTATGAATTTTATTAAGTTAAGGAATTAAGTAGACTGAATTATTTTTCTATTGATATGTGTTTAAGGATTATTCACTTTGTTCAGTAGAATAGCAACATCTAAGTATACTAGAGCACCTCAGGGTAGATGCTGCTAGAGGGTAGATAGTTACTAAGGGATAAACTTGTGTTGTTTGAAAGTTACCTTTCAGGATGGGTGCCAAAACGGAGTACAAAGGGTATAGGTTTTTCTTTATCAAAACCTATCTTTTGTTGTTGCAACTTAATTTTATTGCTTGTCCAAGTAGTTAGTTCATTATGTATGTATGCACTTATATGTGATAACACTCTCTTTCATTCCTAACATAGATCTTGCATTTTTCTAATCATAGATAAAGATGCATGTTGATGTTTGGGCATGCACTAGATTCCACCTTGCAGATTGTTCTCTTGCTAAAATAATTCTAGGGAAGTGTAAGCTTTGTGGTTGGGTGGTAAAGCGCCTCAGCCATGTTCTTGTCCACCTGAGGAGGTGAACGTCAATAAGGAAACCTTGGATGATTTCCAATTATCAAAGGAATGTGATGTAACCTTGATGTAAAATTGGTTATCATATTAACTATGTGGCCCAATGAGCCAAGTCAACTTGGATATTGTAGTTTGACATTTGGAAATGAATATTCATTATGACTCATATTTTAATTAGACATTTGTTGCTATGATTGAAAATATTTTCTTAAGTTATGTCTTTTTAGAATTTATTATTCATAATGTCATTTGCAATTAATGTTTAAGTAATAATTAGAATGGGTTATTACATTTGGTATCAGAGCTTAGGGTTCAACTCTAGGCCTTTTGAGTCCATAATAGCCATGACTAGGGGATAGTTGACCCTTGACCAATTTGAGTTGTATTGAGGATTGACTAAACCTGGATTGAATACAAGTATGGGAAGCTCTAAGTCAAGAGGAAAGAAAGGGAAGACTGTTAGGACCTCGAACAAGAAATTCTTAGTTGAAGAAACACCAAGACTGAGGTTCAACCTGAGATTCCTGATTATGAGACTCTAGCTCAATCCCTCACTCAACTTAAGCTGGAGAGGGGCAAGAAGATTGAGGATTCAAAGAAAACTCATAAGATTAAGAAGCTTTTCGCAATCAAAGATTGGCCTCTAGGGTGTGGAGCAAACACACCCTTATTAACTAAGGAGGAAAAGGATATCATGTGTGCTCAACCCTCCTCTTCTGAGAAAATTGATGTAAATTCTGACGAGGACCGAGAGGAGTGTCCTCTCTTTGAGAATGAGAAAACTGACTAATCTAAAGATGAAGCTTTTGTAAATAAGGGCCCATTTGACCCACGCTTAATATAAATAAAGCAAGATATTTTTTTGGTGTGTTCAAGCAAAGAACTCAAAACCATGTTTTTTGTCGAACCAACAATTTTAGGTGTGTCTGTGTGCTTCTCTTGTACTCTTAGGGTTTTTCACCTAAAAGGAGAGAGAAAGACCCCAAAATTGAGGTGGTTCACTCAAACTAATGGATGTATAATGAAATTATGACTAAATGCAATGATCTAAATGAAAAAAACTAATAAAATGGATTGTCTATTAGTGTAAAACTATTGAAATGCATGTTGTTTGAAAACACATTGTGTAATGCAAAAACACCTAGAAATGAATGCAAATTGCAACAGAAATGGATGAAACTAAAAGTGGCACCTGAGAGCTTGATGAAGAATGGAAATGACTTCTGGAATTCTGTTGATCCTAATTTTTAGGCTTGGTGGGACTTATTCGCCATTATGGGTGAATTAGTACCAGTTATGGGAAACTGTTTTGGAGCCCATTTTGAACAAATGGGTATCTAAAATGTAGAAAACCAAAATCAAGCCTAGAAGTGGGACTCATCACTACCCATGGTGAATGAGTCCACTTTTTAATTTTTGAAGATTCAAAGGTGGAAACCGAAGTCTTCGGTCTGCTCTTTGGTTCCTAACAGGTGTCCACCTTTGAAAGTCTAATTTTTGAAACTGAAAGTGACTTTTTGTTGATATTTTTCCTTAGACAATGAAGAGAAGACTTAAAAAAAATTGAAAATTGATTCTTAATGATTTCCAAGCTTCCAAGATGTATAAATCTACAAACACACAAGAAGAGAAAGAGAAACATTGAGTGTTAGGGCATGGGGGTTTGCCTTGGTCAAACCCCTTTTTAGGTAATTAAACCAAAAAGATGAAATAATGTAATGAAGCATGAAACAATGGATTTAATACCTTTCCATGATATTTGATCTTGAAGTTCTGCAACAAAACATGAAGAATTTTCCTTTCAATGTCCTTATAAGCTATCTTGATGATTTAGAATGTAAAAACCCTAAATTGCTTGACTTGATAGAGAAGATGTTTAAATCATGAATGAATGATAAAAGATGTGTGAATGAGTTATGAGATTATGAATTATGGGTTAGAAGGTTGTATTTATAGGAAATTCTCCTAATTTTCTCATAAATTGGATCTCCAAGGCCGACATGAAAGAATAATAAACTTAAATTCCAAAATTTCCCTCTCAAAAGTAAAAAATGGCCCAAATGGGACTCATTCGCCACCTTGAGCGAATCAATCCCACCTAGCAGGGACTCATTCACCACAGGTGGAAAATTAGTCCTAATGGGGCCCATTTGCCAGCTAGGATGCTAAGAAGTAAGGAAATAAGGTTTATATGATGACTATGTTGATTATTTGATCAATTTATGCCTCAGGATGCACAATATGGGGTAATAGGGACCTATTAATGATGATGTGAAGGTCAATTAAGACTTGGGACACATAATTCAATGTGAAAGTGTGATTAAATACACTTTACAACACTAAAATGAGGTCCACACAGCCTAAAAAGGCACAAGAACCAATATGAATGTGTAAAACACATTACAACACTAGATTATCATTAGGTTTATTTCAAAAACCTTCTATATTAATGTGAAGATACAATTTTATAATGTTGAATTAAGGGAGAATGGGTTTATTAAGTCTAGAAAAGTGTGAAAGTCCTTTACAACACCTTTACAACACCTTTACAAGTCATTGTTTAATGCATTTGAAAGGGTCCAAGACATAGTGTGGATGTGTAAAGCACCTCACAACACCAAATCAAAGCCTTATTAAGTCCATTTTATCATCAATTATTCCCCAAATCAAGCAAGTTGCTTTTTTTCTACGGTACAGTTGTGAATGAATGTGTATGTCTATAATGAATGAGTGATATATGTACATGTGTATGTAGTATTATGTGGATAAGAACGTTTACTTGTAGAACCCATTGTTAAGTTATGGTAGATGTTGAATGTGATGTAGGTCGGGTGTGAGTCAGTATGGTGACCACCAGACAAGAGACGAGCGATAGTGGGTTAGAAAATGGACCAAACAAAAGGCTAGATCAGATTCTATATATTCTAAATAGGAAAGAGGCTTGTATGGACCACATAGAACATGAGGTTTGAGTGGTACGTGAGGACCAGATTCCCAGGAATGCGGAAATCAATTAGGGAGAAGGCGGTCCAAGAGAAGGCCCTCGAGGTCGAATTGAGGAAGAACTAGGAAAGGATATCAAAACAGTATCATAGCCTAAGTTTTATGGTAAATCCATCGAAGTAGGAGCTAAGGCATGGATAATTGAGATGGAGAAATATTTTAGACTCTGTAACCTATCCGATTAGACTAAAGCGGCATGGGCTATGTATCAGCTTTCAGGAGAAGCAACTACTTGGTGGGATAATGAAAAGGAAAAAAGGAATCTTTAACCTGGTGAGATTACTTGAGAACTCTTCCTCCAATATTTTAGGAAGAGATGGTTACCACAACTCTTTTTAAACAAGAAGGTGACAAAACTATAAAACCTAACTCAAGGGAGCATGATTGTGACCCAATACTAGGAAAAGTTCACCAATCTACTGAAGTATGTGCCCTAATATCAAGGAGACAAACGTTTATGTATATAGAAGTCCATATTGGGACTTAGACCCCACATTGGAGCATAAGTGGACATGCGTGATCCTCTCACCATGAATGAAGTCATCTTGAAGGCCACCAAACAAGAGCATAAGTTGTAGTAGTTATCCAACTACCACAATAATTCAAATCCTAAGTCATGGTTTGGGAACAAGAAGTTTTAGGAAGGTGACAAGAACCACTAGATCTATAATCTCATGAGGGGAATTGAGTCATAGGAGAAAGGTGAAGATGGAAATGGTGGAAAGAGAAAGAAGGAAAATAACAACAAAAGCAAAGATGACCAAAAGTAGAAGGGCTTCAAAGAGGTCAAGCCAGGAGGTCGCAAAGGGCCTCACAACATATGCTATACTTGTGGAGGCAATCATTATGCCTCTAATTTTACATAGCAGTCGAAGTTTCGAAGGGAAGGAAAGTATCGGTAGTCTCAACATCATCAAATCCATGTTGTAGTGGATAACAAGAATGAAGAGTATCAGGCTTCACCAATACAGTTGACGGGTAAGCTCTATGGTGAAACTGTCTCTATTTATACTAGAGCTATTAAATGTTTCATAGACCCTAGAGTAATTTTCAAGATACTTATTAGACTTGGATATATGGAAAACTCAAGGACATTCTTGTATGGAAACTTAGCCAAGCAAAGGGTAGATACATGTCTCTTTTGTGGAAAGTTAGAGCTTCCAACCTTCTAGACCTAGGTCAACCTATATGTGGCACCCATAGGCTCATACAACATAATTTTGGGGATAAATTGGTTAACCAAGCATAAGTCTATAGTGAACTGGGAGGATAAGGTAGTTAGTTTCCTGGATGATTATGGGAACCTAGTCGAGATCTATGGGATGCAAAGACCCTTAGAACTTAGACAAATCTTTGCTATGCAACTCAAAAAGGTTCGTCAAAAGGGATGTACTATTTATGTTGTGTATATCAATAACCCTAACAACAAGGAACTGTACCTAGATGATTACCCTATTCTTAAGGAGTTTCAAGATGTATTCCTTGATGAACTCACAAATTTACCTCAAAAATAGGAATTTGACTTCTCTATTAACCTAGTACTAGGAGTTGAGCCTCAATCCAAAGCACTGTATCAAATGGCCACCACCAAAATCTATGAGTTGAAGGCCCAGTTAATGGAATTTTTGAACAAAGAGCCCATAAGACCCAGTGTGTCTACATGGGGAGCACAAGTTATCTTTGTGAAAAAGAAGGATGGAACCTTACATCTGTGTATAGACTATCAAATGTTGAACAAGGCAACCATCAAGAACTGATATCCACTCCCAAAGATCGATGAGTTATTTGACCAAATGAAGGGAGAGGTAGTGTTCTCCAAAATCAATCTCAGGTTGGGGTACCATCTACGAGGAATAGGATTCAATTTAATTGCAATCCTAAACATATTTCATGTATCTCCTAAGTCCTTGGAAAGTCTTACCCAACACCAGGATTAGAAAGAGATTAAATTATAATGTATTGAACATGTAAATTGACATTTGTAATTAATTCTAAATTATAAGAACATGTGGGGATGCCCAAGAAGATCTCCTAGAAAATAGGAGCACATGGGGCACCCACATGGAAGGTGGAACCCACCTTCAGTCAAGTTAACTGTTTGGAGAAAGATAACACTTCAGTAATGCATGTAAAGATCCTAGAAGTTAGGAATTGATTTTTAAATGCATGGAGTTCAGTTCAATTTAGTTCAGTTCACTTTAATATAGTTTAGTTTAGTTCAACATCAGTTTAGTTCAATTTAATTCAGTTCAATTTAGTTATGGTTCAGTTATCTTCAGTTGCATGTAGTTAGTTTCAGTTGAATGCTAGTTGAATTCAGTTGACTTGGAATGCATGAATAATGACTTGAGTTGCATGACAGATAATAGGTGATACATTCAGTTAAGTGGGGATGAAAAATCATGTATGATATTTGCATGAATGGTGGAGAGATATGTTTTAGTTAACAGAGATTGACTTGGACCCACCTTGGGCACCCAAGTTTGCATCTTGGAGTTAACAATTTTGCATGATAAGATATTTTATAAGGCTGAGTTAAGTGGGCCCATTCTTGGGTGCCAAATTTTAGGAGAAGCTTACAAGATATCTTCAAAATCAACGTTGAGTTAGCACTTCAGCTTTGGACGCCCAAATTGATGGACTTGGTTTGACATTGTTTTTCACAGAAGAACTCTACTTGCAAAGAATAGGTGTAGGTTTTTTGAGATAAGCTTTGTGCTTTGTAATTGTAAAATCTTTGGAGTTTACAAGGTTCATTATTGTCTATAAATTGCAGCAAGTTGAAGAGAGTTTTATCAAATTTTATTGCAAGTTGTGAAGAAAAATTGTTGAAAGAAAAAGAAGCATCTCAAG
>VDFB02010330.1:0-10527 GCA_007258455.2 Sequoia sempervirens
TACCATTGAAATAGATGGAATAAAAGCCTACATTAAATGTTATGTAGGTATTTGCCACCTCTTGTTTGCAAGAAATATGTTATTTTTAGTATAGGAATGCATATAGGCATTAGGCTTGCATCAAGAGTTCCCTCCTATTGTATTGTTCCAAGTTGCTAAGCTCCTCGAGCAGGGTCGGGGATTTCTTCGAAATAGGAAGAAACCTGAGGAAGTCGTGTGCTTCGTGGTTGGGTGGAAAAGGCACCTTAACCACACTATTGGCCTCAACACAAGAAGACCAGTGGAGTCAAGGCGGATGAGGATCAAAGATTCTTTTGGTTATGGATATATCTCTTATACTATTTCTTTATGGCTTTCATAGCCCGTTTGCACATTGTAACTTTATTTCTTGAATATAACATTTATGTAAACTTGATTATGTATCATTGAAAAAAATGATTTGTAACACCCTTAATGGTGTATGTACATTGATAATTTTATATAAAATTGCTTGATCATTTATGGATAATTCATGGAATACATGTTATGGATATATATTTCATGTTATGGATTTACCTCTATCTCCTTACTTGAAATGAATGTTACTCATTTATTGTATTTTGTATGGAATGGAAATCTTTCGATCCTTACAAGAAGACAATATGATCAAATGATGATCAAATGATGATCCATGATGTATTTGATCTAGAATCTCTAGAATAAATGAGATGATTTACAATGAACAAGCACCTTGTTTATTGGTACCCTAATCTTGGTCATCACTCTTAAAATTGATTTCCCCATCCAAATTTTTGTCAAGTTTATAAGTTGAGCAGTGTTTCATTAAACTCATTTAACTCTAGTGGTGATTTTCCATGTTTGTCTAACTCTCATTTTTACCGCCCTTTTGTAACACCTCTCCGTTTTGGATATGTGGATCGGCACTGCGTTCTTGGTAATGTTTGATTTTGCTTATGATGTGACTGTGAACTTAGTGATTATTTGATCATGAACTGGTTGGTGATGCGCATGTTATATCATGATGTGACATTTGTGTCTAAACATGCTTTGACTTTGGAACTTGATTACTTGTGATCGTGATTGATTAAACGATGTGAAGTTACATGTTGATGTGATGTGATCTTATTCTGATGTTAGCCTTATGACATGAATTAGAGTAACTTAGAATATATCTGATTGAATGATGTTTTATGCTATTGATCATATCATTGATGTTAGATGCATCAGTTAGAGATACTCTATTGGTGAAGGGGACAGATTGTATCACTCGCGTGCGAGCGCCCTACAACTCTGAGATTTCTTCTCCACCGTGTGTTTGATCATAATATACATATATATGTTGCACATTTGACATGTTCTTTGTTGCAGGTTTGCAAGTACATGACATCGACTCCACCTAGTTTCACGGGTGTGAGCGTGTCCATTTACCAACGAAAATTGATTGGGAGATAGTAGCTAGGTTTTCCAAACCAAGTCATCACCCTAGTCATAGCGTGTGGTCGGGTTGTTGTCGGGGTCAATTGTTTTAACTTGGTCAGTTTCCCCTTGAGTGTTTATTTAATTTCAAGTTAAAGTTTATTAAATGACTTGCATAGTTTAATTAATGATTAAATGTGTTTAATTGCAAGTTAAAAGTGATTAAATGGATTTTGAAATTTTAAATGATGATTGTGTTGTGTTATTGAGATGTTGGAAAATTAGTGATTAATTAATTAATTTAATTTAGTTAATAAAATAATCTAATTTTGAATTAGATTTATTTTATTGACTAATTAAATTAATAGGGATAAATTAAATAAATTTAGCCATGTTGGCATCATTAGATATTTGGATTAAATCAAAAATTAGAAATATGTTTTAGATTTTACTCCTAGAAATAAAGTTGAAAAAATAACGTTATTATGAATGGTTGAATTATGAATTGTTGAAGTATATTTTGTTAAAAGAAATTTATTTGACCTTGGAGTTGTAAATAGATTTTTAGTTTAAAAGAATATTATGCAAATTACACTTGGAAATAAAAATTGTTTTATGATTTTGCCAAAAAAAAAAGGAAATATCTTCATTTAGCAATAAGTTTGGTGGGTGAGCCCATTTTTAGGGCTTTGACAAATTTGGAAAGGGGGGCTTGCATAAGAAAAATGAGGATTTTCATTTTAAAAAAAAAGAAAGGGGAGAGCAAAAATGGGATTGGTTTTGGAAAAAGAATTGGTGAAGGGCAAGATCTCCATTAACAAAACTTGAAGCATTTGGAGAAAACCAAAGGTTTTTCTTTCTTTCTTTTCCTTCTTGTTTTGGTTTCAATTAGTAAAAATTTAGAATCTGTTCTTGTTTCCTTTTAAAAGATTCAATCATTTTGTTGCAATGAAAACACCCATCAAAAGAAAGGAAAACTAGTTGCAAGAGTAAACTGATAAATAGTGAAAATCTTGGTTAATTGTGTGAAAATCTTCAAACTAGGGTTTGCAATTTCAATAATAAAAATCCTCATTAAATCTGGTTTGTGAAATTCGTTCTGGTTTTTTTACCAGAGGAGGGTTTTAATGTTTTTATGATTTCGATTTTGGTTAAAATGGAATAAATTTAGAAATAAAATAAATTTTATTTTATTTTTTTTGGTGAGGGATTGTTGGGGGCTCACCCCCGCCGCGCCCCATGGGAGGCATGGCAGAGGGAGCCACGCCCAGCGCCCTCCCCACGGCCACCCGCAGTGGAGAGTGGCTGTGTTAAACACAGCCGCCGCCCACTGTGGTGGGTTCGGTTGTGGTTAACACAGTCGCGCCACCACTGTGGGTTCGGTTGTGTTAAACACAGCCAGCCACGTCCCTATGGCATGAGGAATTTGCCTTTTAATAAATTTCGTTTCTTTCAATTTTAAATATATTTTAATATTTTAATATTATATTATGATATTATAATATTATATTATAATATTAAAATATTATTATATATAGGTTATAAATATATTTTAATATTTATTATTATATTATATAATATTAAAATATTATTATATATTTGGTTATGAATATATTTTAATATTTAATATTATATTATATAATATTAGAATATTATTATATATAGTTTTAGCAATAAATTGGAATTGTAAATTGGTGGGATTTAAATAGAATATTTAAAGAATAATTACATATTTATGATATGTGCTATTTAAATATAATTGATTTAAGGTGTCGATTTTAATTAATCGAATTTATTTAAGTTATGTCTTGAACGTGAAATCTAGGAGTCTTAAATGATATTTCATATCTAAAATAGAACTTACTCTTAAATGATTACCGCATTGGTTTTGAGGAAACGAAAATGGTTATTTAATCAAACGTTCTATATAAAATATTGACTTTGATTTATTTATTCTATGATGAAATATGGAATAAATGGTGTAATTTAAATGTTAAATTATTACGATATATTGATTTTAATTATAATAGCGAAACTTAGAGATTATGAATACCTTAGTCCAATCAGATGATTTATTTGTCAACAGTTTGATTTATTTATAATTTGATTTTAATTGTTACGGATAACTGTATCAAATGAAATTTTAAGGGATAGATTCAAACATAGATAACTGTAAGATGATTTAGGTAAGTAGGAGGTATTTTTTTTTCCTAGCGTGTCAAATTATGATATTGCTATCGAGGATTCAGCAGGTAGCAGTTTGAGTCAAACTCATTGACCCATGAACCATGAGTGGTAGTTCAACAAGAACCATCTCTCATGATATCGAATGGTCCTTAGCATAAACCATCTAGGTGATGCTCACGATTGAAAGCAATTAAGATCGGGAGGTCACCATCGATCTTGCTCCGACTCAAAACTACGTTGAATCAAATTAGCAATATCATAATTTGACGCAGCGGAAAATACCTCCACTTATCAATGATGAGGGGCTCTATTATGAATGGTTCATAAGGCACAACACTAGCGAAGGTTTTGCAAATGAGTGGCACAACTCAGCGGGATTAACGGGAGAAACTGCTGATTAGCTGCGGCAGCTGGAAGCGGCTCTTTGGGGATGGGTGACCTCACGGGGCGGACCGGTGCTTCTCCTACGTGAGCATCACTTAGATGCAATGAGTGCTAAGTGGGCCATTCATTATCATGATAGATGGGTTCTTGTGAACCATTACTCATGAAACATGGGTCAATGAGTTTGACTCGAAAAACTACAAGGTTGAATCACGATGCGCTTAATATCATAAAGAGATGATTTGATTCGAAATAGAAGCAATAGTGGATTTTATATTCAAATGGAATATTTAGAATGTTGAATTTTGAATAGTCAGTGATTTATTTTAAAGGATAGAGTCTAGATAATCAAATGTTTTTTTTTAAGCTATGAATTGGGAAACGAAATATAAAGTATTGTTATAGATTCTTAAATGTTAATAGTGTGATTTAAGTATCTAGTATGTAACAGTATATACATCGAGTAGGCTCTATTAAGTATATTTGTTGGAATGTATTCGTATTCAAGTAGAGATGAGACTTAGTTGAAGATTTAATTGATTTATTAGCGCAAATTGAAAGAAAGACTGATTTATTTATCAAAACATTCTAAATACAGAATACAAATAAAATAAAATAAAAACTTAGAAGTAACGAATGATTTAATGAATCATATGAGATTGAGTTGTTGATTTATTGCTAGGTCGAAATAAAGAGTAATTTATTTAATCCAATGCTTTATAAAACAATGGATTTAATTACGATATATGATTGTGAGACGTAGAGTTATTAATTGGATTGATTTAAATTCAATGATGTTATTTATTGAAATGTCTGGATTTTAGAATATGGTTGTGTGGTTTAGGGTAAATGATCTGTTCTTTGAATATTCTATGTCGTGAAAAGAGATAGGTTCAATTGATTGGATAATGCAAGTCATGAATACTGTGTTTGATTGGATTTAGGAAATCCGAACAGTAGCTCACTTCATTGTCTGCAATGTTCTCAGTGGTTAATTGTTCGTATTTGTTGTGTTGTGGAGTTAGTGTGAATGTATTGAAAGTCTTCCTTTTAAGAGTTCTTTTATCAATATCGGTTGTGGCATGTGAGTCAACCTTGGATGTGTTATGGGAAATATGTATAGTTACACCATGTCGTTTCACCCAGTTTTCATGTACGAGTTTTGTAATTTGTGCCTCCTTGGAAATAGGAGAAGGTTTTGTATTATGTGCCTCCTTGGATGGAGTGGTTTTGTTTTGTCGTTCTACGCCAGTGTTTGGAGAGGGTCTTAATCTTGTTGCCTCTGGTGTTGGTGTGAGTTCTTGATTGTTACCTCCTTGAATGGAGAGGGTGTGTTTATCTGGATACCTATTCTAGCTATTATCGTGAGTGTTGTCTTAGGAGAGTGGCTTGCAATGGGTGCCAGCGCACAAAGTGGTGCTAGGATAACCCTTTGCAAGTTGGTTAATTCAGTGATAACTAAATTAAACTTTTAGAAGCTTAGGTTGCATCAAACATTAAACAAGATAATTTGTGCCTCGCTCATGGACCCAAGGGCTAGTTCGAGACTTGGGATGAGACGGGAAGGCCTGGAATGGCAAGATCATCTATCTCATTTTCACGAGAGGTATTTGGTTCCACATGAGTAAGCATGGGTGTCGGGAATGCGATAGAGGCTACCAGGATAACCCGTGGAGTGGGGGTCAGGGCCTAGGAAGATTCCCATAGGATATCCCTTGACGAGCTATGCGATGACACTCTTCTTAAGTCAGCAGTTTGTGCTTGTTATTTGTGACACCCTTGATCTATTCTATGTTTGGAAGCAATGTAACCTATGACAGTTCTGTGTGAGTCGTACCTAGAGTTGTACGTATGACCGTTCTGTCTTGTGATGTGGTCTCGTATTTATTTTGTATCAGCTTCGTGTGACCTGTGTCTAGTGGTAGATGGTCTTCGGTAGGAATTCCTGGTTACTATCTCCTAGCACGGAGGGAGTGGGGCCTTTGGGTTCCACGTGGTCGGGTGGCATGCATCTTAGCCCGTTGGTTCTTCTTCATGTTCATGTGTTCATGATTTCCAGCTGTACAACTCGTGGGAATCAGTTTCTTCTCATGCCTTGTTCTCTCAGTTCTTATTGTATTTATTACCCCTCAGTTGTTATTGAGGTGGAAATTGTATTATGTTATCATTTTGTTGGGATTACCTCATTCGGGGAATGAGTGTTGTAATCTTATTGTTTAAATATTGTTAATTGAAATCTTTTGGTACTTCTTATCCTTCATTGTAAGTTATCTTGTATGGAATGTAAGTTGTCTCATTTTCTGAAGTGATTAATGTTTCCGTTATAGTAATGTTTGTTGTTGTTTGGGTTTTAAGGTAATCTTTGTCTCGTGGCCTTAGAGGATGTTGGCAATGTCTATTCATCTTACATGTTATTTGTATTTAAACAAAAATAAATAAATAAAATTGGTGCATTTAAGTAGTGAATTGCAACTTCCTCTAGGGTTGCGTGGCGGGGCATTACACCTTTGTTTAATTTGTTCTTTATTTCTCATGAGTGGTTTGTACCTGAGGTTTGTGAACTTATCCAAAAGATTTCCAACAATATAATTTTGAGGTTTTCAAGTGTGGGCGAGAATTTAACTTGCTTTGGAAACTATTGGCAGTTCCCACCTAGGTTTCATGAACCCTCCATTTGGTCGCCTCAAAGAACATTGTTCAAGGGAAAAAAAAAAAAAAGGAGAATGATAGTGCATATTACTTTTGTTATGATTCCTTTCAGACTTTAAAAAAATGAACCCCATTATGGAGAAAATAATGAATGCCTGAGAAACTTGTATGATTATCAGATGCAGAGAAATGAATATAAACAAATTCCATCAAAGATACAACAAATGAAATTAAATGGTAGAAGTATCCAAAAAGAGTGGAAATAACAGAATATCAAAATGCTGAATTTTACAAAATTTGATATTTTATTACAAAATTGAGGGGCATCAAAACAACACTTTTTAGACACACAATATAAACATTAGCATGCAGATTCCCTCCACCACCTCTTGAAGGCGCTCAATCTAGGTTGGTGATAACAGATTATTATGGGATTGCAGGAATTGGTAAAATAGCCTCATATCGTTCCTTACTAGCCCTGCACAAAGGAGGGTTGCATCTTCTTCGGTTGTTTCATTTTGGGTCGTGGTCGTAATGCAAATTGTGTCACCAAAAATTCAACTCTATGGATAGTTACTTAGCCTGGCAATTGCCACATTCACTCTATGAAGGAATTCAGGCCTAACTAGGCACTCCATTGCACTCATCCCCCAATATTGACGTCTAGAGGTACGAATGATGGTGTAAACGAAACACTCAAGAAGGATGGCATTGTGTACATGGAATTGATTCAGGAATGCTTCTCCCAGAACATTGCTCAACACTTCCTCTTCTATTTTTCTCTAGACAGTGAAGAACTCTCTTAGCTAGTCTAATAGTCACCTAAAGAAGGGAATGCACTCAATCTCCTCAATGACAATGAAGTCATTCATCGACACTCTATCACTCTAAGCACTCACCATTTTGGATACTTTAGAATGGTGAAGTGTGGTTGTGTCCACCAAATCTATAGAAAGTTGGTGATGCATTTGAACTGGTATTCTTTAAAACTTAGTTAATGATAGGATGACAATGCAATCAAAATTAACTACTGATGTGACCAAGATCCAATTGATTTTCCCAATTGATCTTTCGGATGTGCACATGTGACTTAATTATACACTTGAAATTATTATTTAATGTATGGTTTTTGAAGCATGTTAGGGTGATACCATAATATTGGTTTACAATTTTTGGCCAAACTGGACACTAAACTAATTTTTTCTAACTAAATCTTCACTTTTGAGCACTCACAACAACTAAACTGAGAGGAATTTGAAGATGATGCAAACTAGTGATTTGTGACATTTTTTTTGTAGATTTTAAATATATTTTTTTCATTTTTTTTGGAATGAGATTGCACTTCTTTTTCCATCTCCTTCAAAAGCTAGTTTTTTTAGTAAACACCAATTTTAAGGAGCGACACTCACCGTATAACACAACTTTTTTTCCATGAAGGATAAAATTATAATTTTTTCGAATTTATATTTGTAACTATGATATCTAGTGCTTCCAATTAATTTCATAGTGTTTTGTTAAATATTTTTTCCTTAATCAAGTTTCAAAGTCAAACCAATTATAATTTAGACATAGGCGGACTGTATAACATAACTTTTTTGTATGTATCAAAATTCAATTTTTTTTTTGTTGGATCAAGGACTTCAATATCTGGTGCACTCATTTTTTTGAAAAAAAAAATTGATAATCTTCTATTTTTCCACATGTGCAGAACAAAGAGCTTGATTTTCAGTGAAAAACCTACATTCACAACAAATAAAAAATAAATATAATAATAAAATTAAAAATTTATTTAAAATTACTTTTTGGAAGCTTATAATAAGGACTTACAAAAAATAAAATTTTTAAATGAATTAAAATTTACGATCCCAGATGAAATCAAAGAGATGTTTTTATCAACATTTTGATAGGTGTAAAGAGACTTCTAAGTTACGGGTATGGTTTTAAAACTAATTGGGGTTCTATCCAAGGGGTTTGATCTAAGGTAGCTTAATCAAGCCACTACTGATGGAAATTCTTTAAATGGAACTTTTAAGGCTTAAATCATTATATTTTCTAAAATATGTGATTTCAACAAAAATCATATCTCGAAATTGTAAAAACCAACTTTGTGGGATCCTTGGGTTAACTACATAAGAATTGACGACCACGGGGCAAGATTTAAAACAAGAAACATTCAATGACTGTTTAATGTCATATCATTAGCAAATGTAATCATTCCAGCCATTAATATTTCTTGTCTATTGGTTTTCAGGGTAGGTAGTTAAATGATAAGAAAACATTATTATGTTTAGCAATTGTTTTGTAACCATCAAGAGAAGGAAGAGGTCCCTATATCTTTGTAGAGAACAAATTTGAGAGGGTCTGATTTCTCTTAGGTGCACTGTATTGTAACAGAGGAAAGGAACAACTTTATTCTTGTTTTAAATTAATTAATGTTGCAATAACTCACAATCTTGAATTAAGAGTCTTGAGTTTGATGTTAATCATACTAATTTACGTGTTGTGTGCTATTTAGAGCATGTTTTCTATGAATGATTTAGTTTGCTACATTTAATTCATTTATTGTGGGTTCTATGAATCTTTCATATCTCTATTTTAATGACCATCAGTCATGTTAGTTTGTGTGCTAGTCAATTTATGATTTCCTTGAACTCATTTCATGGTAGCTTCATTTTTATGGGCTAACGTTAGTTTCCTTTACTACTTTCTAGTTAAAATCACACCAATTATCGATTAAATCATATGAGGGATATGTACCTCTAAAATTCAGAGGAGAGTCACAAATGCAATTGGTGGCCAGACGCTTTCAGTTGTTAGCGGTTTGGTCCCAATGCGAGAGATGGGCAATAGAGGGATTGTAGTTAGTTGTTTTAAAGGCCGAATCCATTTGTATCTATAGGCGAAAAGATTGAGAGAGGAGGTGGGATAACTACCTTGGTTTGTAAACATTAAATGCCTAATACATAATTTTAAATGCATAAGTGAAATATTAAATGCCTAAATAACTATATAAGCTAATTAATGAGACATGGCCTTATTATAACTAGTTTCTAGAAATGACACCTAGGAAACTTAACTCCTATGTAAACTTATAATAATGTGAATAGGTCCTCAATAAGAACTAGTTAAGGAAATAACCCCATTCGGACCCAACACTCAAGGATTTGTATCTTGCTTGCTTGAATGCTTGAGTGTTTTGGAAACCTACAAAAAGATGTTAGCCTTCATAAAACAATGACAACATGAACACGCATAAAATTTGACATGATGTTAGATCTTGAATTGTAGTAATAAATCTTTCAAAAATGCTACTCTTGACTTACTCCTAAATTCTCTTGAGCAACAATATTTTTAATAATTATTGTTAGCACTCCCAAAATTCTTCTAGTTTCAAATGTTGAAAAGACTAGGTATTTATAAGTATTTCTCCAATTTCCTAAAAAATTATATTCCAAAAGCCAAAACATGAAATTTGAATTTTGGATGTTAAAATGCCACCAACAACATATTTGAATTTGGGTCTTGGCTAATAAGAGGGAACCATTCACCCATAGGAAAATGGGTCTTGGCTCAAATTTCCAGAATATGCTTAGTCAAAAGAAAAATAACAATTGGTTTCATTATTCAATGTTTGCAATCCTTCAAAAAATAGTAAAAATTAGACCTTAGAATGCATAATTTGGAAAATTGGGAGCTTAATTAAGTTCAATCAATTAGGATCACAACACATAATGTGAAATTGTTACGAGTAACAATTTTCTACACTACAAGATGATCATTCAATGATCCCAGATAATGTGCGTAAGCTTTTAATTAATGATGAAAAAGTACTATAATTTTATGATTAAGTTGAACTTCTCTTTACTTCATATGGAAAACTGGCATGAATTG
>VDFB02010331.1:0-24273 GCA_007258455.2 Sequoia sempervirens
AGTCACATTGGTCAAGAACATTTCATTATAAAGACCTTGTCTTATCCACAAGGTACTTCCAATCATGTGAATTTAAAATTCACTTTTATTCCCCAACAACTTCTCTCATTCCCATGGTCCTCTCACTTGTCACCATCACTCTCATCCCAAGGTACTTGCAAGTACCTCCACATCATATGTCCTTTTCCACATCACATGTCCTCTTGACATCTCATCCTCCACATGGAAATATGTGAGGTCTTATGAGTCCTCAACTCACCATAGCCCTCCACCTTGGCCATGTTGGATCAATCTTGACCATTTAATTCTCTAGAGAATTCTCCCATAAATATAGAGTATTTCTCTTTCATTCTCTCATGATGCATTCAACTTACAAACACATTTTCAAGTTATCCAACTTCATCTCTCAAGCAACTTCAATCACTTGCATCCATCCTCCATTGTTGAAGCTTAAAAATTTCATTGTATCCATTTTGTTCACTTTCTCACATACCCACATCTCTCATTTGAATATTCATTTCATTAAGATTGTTTTGCATCCACTTTTAGGACTATTTCCATCAAGGAGCACACATTATCAACAATCCAAGGGCCAACCAAATATCAACTTGAACAAAGGTAAAATCTACTATTTTTATCTTTTCTTTTGTTTGAAGTTCAACTAGGGTAATCAATGAGGTGTTTTAGTGTTGTTTCCATCTTTTTGAATTCTATTTTGCATCACTTAGGGTAGGGAAACTTCACTGCATCACAAAATGATACTCTTCTTCTGAAGAGGGATATGAATACAATGTTGATAGTTAGAAACATAATGTGAATATAGAGCAAGAGGTGTTTTCTGATTAGGAAGAAAACCCATTAGAGGTGACATAGACATATAATGCAACACCCCATTTTCAGATAAGAACTCAAATAGAGGAAGAACAAAGGGCTATCATGGAAAAAGCTATAGCTGAGGCAAAAGTGAGGAGATATAATATGAGAAGTAAACCCACAGATGGAGATCAGGGGACACCAAGAAGCATGTTCATCAAAGAACAAAAGAAAAAGGAGAGTGCCTCATCTAATTAGAAGAAGGGTGAAGTGAAGAGACATCAAAAAGATGCTCAAAAGGAAAATTTATGCATTGAGCTTGAGAAAACAATAAGAGATGGCAAGGTCCAAAATGAGGGGAAAAGAAGTATTAAAACTGAAAAGAATGAACAAGGTATCATTGCCCCTTCATTCGACGTGGATCAAGCATTGGATCAATAAAAAATGATAGTTCCCTTAATGGGGCTGATGAGGATTGATGAATTTAGAGATGCAACCCTCAAAATGATCACCAACACATCCCAGAAGTAGAAGGATCAGAAGAAAGAAGTGAATGTTATGGAAAGGGAAATTACAAAGGTGTCGATGCATAAAATTGGTCATATCTGATTAATTCTGGCACTTAATTAAATATTTATTATTTAATTAAATTCTCTAAAGTCTTCTACATATGATTAAATTTAATTAATTTAATTATATTGTTCATTCAATTTATTCTTCTATCATGATTAAATAAATCAATTTTTATTTAATTATTTCACATTCATATGTCCACTTAATTAATTAAATAAATACACTTTATTTATTTTAATTAATTATCACTTCTGAATTTAATTAAGTCTTTTTGATTTAATTAAATTTAATTATTTCTTTTCAAATCTTCCTTCTAATTAATTAAATATCTTATTTAATTAATTTCATTAAAATGCCATTTCTTAAAAAGTTTAATTAAATATCTTTATTTAATTGAATATCTTCCATATTTTTTCAGAATCATAATTAAATATTCTATTTAATTATGAAACCTTCCATTATTCTTCAAATCTAGGGTACATATTCTATTTTAAGAAGAATCTCTGTGTCAGCCTTAAATGAATAATTGAATTTAATAATTCATTATTTATCTTCGTCAAAATCCTTCCATAATCTCACAAAAAGATGATTTTTTTACAAATCATCTTCATCATCTTATCTTACCTCTTTTACAGAAAAGAAAACAAAATCTTTCTTTCTGTTTTCTTTTGTTTTTCTTTAGTCTTATCCATCTTCAACCATTTGATCTGTCAGAAATTTTCACAATCGTTGATCATATAATCCAATCAAAAGCTTTCAAAAATTCTATAAATAGCACTGCTAATCCAAGAAAGGGTTACACAACACACGACAGATGAATTAGAGATTAATTGCATTTCTAGCATCATAGCATTCTAGCATTATCATTATAGTTTTATTATTCATAGCATCATCATAATCTGTCATCTTAGCAATCATGTTTAGCATTAGAGAAATCATGTTTTAGCATTTACTTGCATTAAATATTCAATCTCGTTCTTTGGGAAAACTGTTCATTGAGCCTAGCATACAATCTGAGAGCCAACTGGAATCAATGAAAATACTGGAGATAGAGAACGATAGGACGACATCGACAACATGATACTAAGTTTGCAATCTCTATTATTTTCATATTCTTTTTTTGATACAATGACTTATTGGTGTGTTTGATTGATTTGTTTTGTACATATTTAACACGCATAAAATCAACCACACATTATTGGCGCCTGCCATGGGGCCTTGCCTTGTTTTTAACATCTACTTGCAGGTTTTCTAACAGGATCTCGCGTTCTAGAATTCAGATTTTCGACAAAATTCTCCATTTTAGCGCATACAAGAATTTTGAAGCGCATCTGCAGGTTTTTAAAGTGCATTCGTGGCTTCTTTCAACGCTTTTATAGGTACTTCGGCATATCCAGGGACTATTACAGGGCATCCAAGAACTATTTTGGTGCATCACGGGTGATCCCATATCAGTGGTTTACAATTACGGCCAAACTGGACACTAAAATTATTATTTTTAACTAAATCTTCACATTCGGGCACCTATAGCGGCTAAACTGTGAGGAATTTGAAGATGGTGTAAACTAGAGTCTCATCAAATTTTGTTTGTAGATTCTAAAAATATTTTTTTCAAAATTTTTGGAATCAAATTGCACTTCTTTTTCCATCTCCACGAAAATTGATTTTTTTCAGAAAACAACATTTTTAAAAAGTGATGCACACCGTATAACGCATAACTTTTTTTACATGAAGGATAAAATTCTAATTCTTTCAAATTTAGATTTGTAACTTTGATATATAGTGCTTCAATTGGTTAGATAGTTTTTATTCAATATTTTTTCCTTAATTAAGTTTCAAAGTCAAATGAATTACAATTTAGACAGCCGCGGCGTATAAGTAACTTTTTTTGTATATATTTAAAATTTTATTTTATTTTTTTTGTTGGATCAAGGACTTCAATATCTGGTGCACTCATATTTTTCAATTTTTTTTTTGATAATTTTCTATTTTTCCACATGTGAAGAACAAAGAAATTCATTTTCGATGAAAAACCTTTGTTTAATAAAACTTAAAAAATAAATACATAACAAAACCAAAACATATTAAAATTATATTCATTGGATAGCTTGTTCTGAGGAATACCATAATCATTTGAAATAAATTTTGAATGAATTCATTTTATCCCCCAAAAGATAAATCAAAAGTGATTTTTTATCAGCATTTGATAGGTGTAAAGGAGAGCCTTATTTATAGGTATGGTTTTAAAAACTAAGCGAGGTTCTATCCAAGGGGGTTTGATCTAAGGTGATTTGATAAAACCCTCTTCAATTGGAATCCTTAAAATCAAACTTTTTAAGGCTTAAATCATTATATTTTCTAAAAATATGTGATTTTAGCTAAAATTCATTCCTCTCAGGAATTGTAAACCACTATTATGATAGCACCGATCTCTGAGAACATAATGGTGCATGGCGGCTTAGTTTGTTAAAATTTTCTAAAAAATAAAAAAATTAATTGCATTATGTTTTAGCGCATTTAGGAATTTTCGTAGCGCATTTAGAACTTTTGTAACACATTTAGAATCTATTTTGGTGCATTAACTTGTTATTGTTGCACATACAGGAGATCTTCTGGCGCATATAGGTTGTAATTAAGCAGGTTTTTGAGTCTGATGCCTTCTGTAGATAAAACCTTTTTCTGGCTAAAAAGAACCAATCTAGGATAGTCACAGCTGGTTTTAAAAAGAAGCAACCCTAGGATAGACATGGATTTAAAATGAACTAATCTAGGATAGTCACCACACATTGATTTTACAGTTAAAATGAATCCCATGCTTTTTGTGAAGCAACATCTTCACATAGTTTAGATAATTGTGATTTGGATTTTAAAAGGAACAGTGTCTACTATGTTTGTGGCAATAGGTCTATGCTCTCCCCTTAACTGGGTGACCAGAATATTAGACTTTCCTTTTACATTCATGCAATTTTACTGATTTATTACATCTAGTAGAGGGTTTTCTCTTGTGGGAAAAAGTACTCATCCAAGAGGAACGACTCAAGCGGGTTCAAGCCAAAGCTAGGCTATTCTGCCCCACTATAAAATTTAAAGCAAATAAGGAGAAATCCTCTTTTTCTGGTAGTGTGCAAGATAACCATCCCCAAAGCCTTTGTTCTAAAGGTTGGGAGGTCTCCTAAGGGAGTTTATTATTTCCGCACCGAGTGGAAAACCTTACTATGAACCTAGTGTAGTATCCAGCCAAAGTCAATTTACAAACATCATAATAATCATAGTGCAAGGGAGGGAAGAATCTACCCCCAAGTACTCACCATATAACTGCCAAGGAACATTTGGTTAGGGGATCTAGTATCCACTTCCGTCACTCTGAGTACGTGCTTGGAAAATAAAAAAGCACGGGTGCCCCTTTGGGGGTGACACGGTTGTGTGAGTTGATGCAGTTCTAAGATGTGGGCTGTTGATTATTATGATGACCTACCTGAGTACTAAGAGTGAGTCTATTTGAACTGTCTTTCATGTGTAAAACCTGTGAAAACAATTTTTGACAAACATTTTGATCATACACTTGATATTTAGTATAGGAATTAAAAACAACTATTTTCAAGGTGTTTGATGTGTTTTCAATCACACTAATTCAGATAAAAGATCATCCGAAATGAACATGTCAAATTTTAGTTGAAAACTGTTAAAAAATGTTTAGAAAATTATTTGGGGAAAATCTATTTTAGCGAATTTAGGGAGTATCTTAGTGCATATAAGGCCTGTTCTAGCGCATTCACTGGGTAGTTCAGTGCATTTGGAGTCTATTTTAGTGCATATGCTGGCTATTCTGAAAACAAAACTTTTCGGTCACTATCCAAAACATTTTCTGTAGTGCATATAGGATACAGAGTAGCGCATCTGGGACATATTAAAGCGCATATGACCTTTTCTCTGGCGCATCTAGACAACAGAAGAGCACATCTGTCATTTTTTCGTATCATTGTTTTTGACAGATCTGAGCTTATAACATTCTCAGTCCAGTAATGTATCAACATTTTCTCTCATGCTGAGGGAGTGGAAATCTACCAAGTTTTCCAAGAAATCAATTGCTAATAAGATAAGGAAACCCAAGAAACCTCTAAGTTACAAGAAAATCTTACAATGAAGGAATTTTTTATACAAGAGTCGAAGCGTCTTACTCCATTATCGCAAGTTTCTCCATAGATACCAAGATTTTGTCAAAGGATTTATTGACAATACGCTGTGGACCCTCTAGATTCATGAGCCTATTTTAAAAGAAGAGAACTCTCTCAATGACACAATCACAATCAGGCTCTTGATTTCAACTATATACCACAACCTTCTATTGAATATTTGACACATCCTAGTCAAATACTTCAGTGATTTGAAATAGGTTATATGATATATTGATCATTCTTTGAAAACAAAGATCAAATCTTACAAGTGCATTTTCCATCACAAACTTCTAAATTCTTGGTTCAAATTCTCCCAACAGGATTTTGACATCCTTTATCGTTGGAAGCCACAACCACGAATTAGGAAAACATAATTTTGATCGTATCATAAGATTTTCATCTTATCAGGTTAAAACATCATCTTTGATTGCACTCATCAAACTATGACCTAAGTTTAGGAGAACATCTTGAAATCATATGCCTATTTACACGATCACAATACAATAAGTTGAAGGAATATATTCAACAAGAAGATCATACATCAACAAAGGATACTATGTTTTTCTAAATTCTTGGTTCAAATTCTCCCAACAGGATTTTGACATCCTTTATCGTTGGAAGCCACAACCACGAATTAGGAAAACATAATTTTGATCGTATCATAAGATTTTCATCTTATCAGGTTAAAACATCATCTTTGATTGCACTCATCAAACTATGACCTAAGTTTAGGAGAACATCTTGAAATCATATGCCATTTTTTACATGATCACAATACAATAAATTGGAGGAATATATTCAACAAGAAGATCATACATCAACAAATCAAGAAAAGGAGAAAATAGTGATCCCCTTTATAGAGTAAGTCGAAATCCCCTTTTTGAAGACAACATGACCGAAGGAGAAAATAATCCATTTACTTCCGACAAAGATATGAGAAAAACCTTTGAGGATAGCAAGGATGAACAAGAAGAAGAACACCACCTTAAAGAAGCTGAACAAGATCCTAAATTTCTAAGAGCAGTAGAAAGGATCATAGCACGAGAAAAACAAAAATATTTCCTATTTCTGGCCGACAAAGGAGCTAAACTACCTCATGACTTTAATACTGAGAACATAAAGAGTAATCCTGATGAAACACCCTTATCTGGTCTTAGGTCCTTGACTCAACATGTTAAAACATTAGAAGGGAAAATTAAAGATCTACAAGGGGGAACCACAACAAAGACATACGCTCTTGATGATATTTTTCCATATCCTTTTGATTGACGTCTCAACATGATTTCATTTCCTAAGCATTGTGAAATTCCAAAGTTTGATCATTATAATGGAAAATCGGATCCCATTGACCATACTAGAGACTTTCGAAACATGACTTTATAATTTTCTCATGAGGACACATACTTAATGTGTTTGTTCCCACAAATTCTTGGAGTCCAATCTATGGAATGGTTATCAAAAATCACACCTCCTGTCAAAACATTTGAGGAATTGATCAACGAGTTCATCTCACAATATTCCTATAACATACAACACCAAATCACTATGATTGATCTATGCAAGGTTAAGCAAAAACCTGGCGAACCGTTCATCACATTTCTTTAGAGATGGAGAAGATTGTTAGCTAGATATCCATGTCATGTTCCTGAAAAGGAAAAGATCACTACATTCATAAATAGCTTGGATCAAGAGATGAGTTATTGTCTAAATCTTCATTGTCCTCCCTCTTTTCAAAAAATGATTGAAAATACAATCATAATTGAATATGCATTAGTCTAGAGGGGAATAATCAAACTTGATAGAGACAATCCTAGCTTATCAAATCACCACAATGACAAATCAAAGTTCTAGACTCGCAACAAGAATGTGGTGAATGATGGTGCTGTAGATGCACATCATGTCTAAACTAAGCCAGTTGTTCTTAGTGTTCCTCGCAACAACAACTACAACAATGTCAACTCAGTTAAAAATAAGGGAAACAACTCCCCTCCTCCTTCGAGGAATAACCAAAATCCAACTTTTGTTCCAAATCAAAATAATACCAACAGTCAAGGGTATCGTGGAAA
Organism: Sequoia sempervirens; assembly: GCA_007258455.2. Taxonomy (NCBI): domain Eukaryota; kingdom Viridiplantae; phylum Streptophyta; class Pinopsida; order Cupressales; family Cupressaceae; genus Sequoia; species Sequoia sempervirens. The sequence continues at coordinate 7,628 of VDFB02010331.1, forward strand.
CACCAATAACAATGCTTTAGGAAATAAATCAAACATGAATCCACAACAACCTTCATTCTTCTCCAATAGAAGAAATTTTACTCCATTGGGGTAATCTCTAGAATCTGCCCTTAAAGACTTGATGGAAAAGAATGTTATTACCCTATTGCATCAACGTAACTTCGAACCTAGTGTGAAACCGCCATCATGGAATGATGTGTACTATTGTGAATATCATAGATGTAAAGGCCATCCTACGAATAATTTCCAAGCCTTGAAGAACGCTATTCAAGATTTAATCGACAAAGACATTGTCACAATAGAAGGAAACCAACAATCAAACGAAGACCACCAAGCATTTCAAAATCCTTTGCCCAACTATCAAAAGAGTGAGTCTTCGGGAAATAATGTGAATCATATCAATGAGCATATAATCAATCATATCTACATTGATGACGAGTGGGTTAATGTTATAAAAGTCAAAGAGAACGTGGAGTATCTAGAAGTTAACGTAACAACAAGGGAACAAGCTAAAGTTGTCCTAAAAGGTGTTCCTTAAAAATCCATTGTGTCACCGCCTCAACATCGATATGATTTAATCAATCAACTTGGAAAAACTTCTACTCAAATCTCTATTTTGGAACTTTTGAAGATTTCCCTAGCGCATTAATAAATTCTGGACAAAGCCCTCATTGAAACAACTATATCCGATGATCTGAATGTAGACCAATTTCAAGCCATGGTGGGACATTTTTCCTCACCCACATGCCTTTCATTCTCTGAAAAAGATGATGTTTCCATGACACATCTCTATAATTCATCATTATACTTAGAAGTCATGGTCCACAAGTTTTGTGTCAGACGAGTTCTAATAGATGGAGGTGCTGGTTTGAGCATATGTACCATGAAATTAATTTGGGCTTTAGGATTTTCTGAGGATTCCATTGATCCCAGAAGAAATATTACCATTAAATCCTATGATGATGAGGAAAGAGCATCCAAGGGTTTAATCATGCTACCAATCAGAGTGGGACCTGTTATCAAAAATAATTTATGTCAAGTATTCGACCGTGATCTCGCATACATCTTTTTGGGTTGTCCTTGGATCCATGATATGCAAGCTGTACTATCTACGTATCATCAGTTTCTTAAGTTTCCTTATGATGGATAGGACATCATGATATCAACTGATAATTCTCACAGTCAAACTTGTGCTACCATCAAAGCTATTCAAGACACTTTGGTTCCTAACAATCGAGAAGTGACTACTAGCACTTCTCTAAAAGTTGATACACCAATCAATCAACAAACCAAAAACTTTGACAAGCAACTACGGTTCAAAGATAATGGAGTAGGAGAATATTCTCTCTATTTGGATAATCTTCCTACATCACCTCAGTCACATGGACAACCTTCTATCGCACATCATCAGATATTTGTAGCATCAACATCAACACAATCTGCGTCAGAACCAATCACAAAGTTCAATGGACAATTTATCAAGGAGAAATTCCTAATGGAAGATCCCGAGGATAGCGAAATGATAAAATGGCTCTATAAAGATGAAGATGTAGATGAAACAGTTCTTAATATCAAGTTACCAAGTGATAAATACGGTAAGGGATATTCAATCATGCAAAAGATGGGCTATTAGGGTAATGGTCCTATTAGAAAAAGAAAAGGAATATTTGAGCCTATTGATCCTCCAAGCCTTGCTGCAAAGGATAAAATAGGACTAGGCTATGATACTAACTTGAAAGAAACAACATCTAAACAATTGAATGATACTGTACTCACATTGCAAGAAAGTTCTAATCCAAGAGAAACATGCTTGATGGAAATTCAGAATTTCATCAATAATAACTCTGACATAGACTCTAGAGAATACGAATGGGATACCATCCATAATGATGAATTCTAGAGGGATAAACAGGTTTATGTGATACACAAGTATACACCTACTCTAATCAAAGGAGAAGGTTTAGGGACCCAACCACACAAATCTGAACTACAACGCAACTATGATTCTAGTGATACCGAGTCAAATTTAATCGAACAAGACTATCATGAGGACAATACCATAATTGATCTACCTCATACCTCGGATCTTATAGACACCTTCATTGTGACCATAACCATAGCTAATTTCACACAACCTAATGATCCACTACCGTTAATACATCTCGATCTCATTGATTGGGATCTATTTGAACCTCTGGATATACCTATGTTTCCAATCGACGAATCTATCGTAAACTTCCTTTCCGCAGATGATGTAAATGATTGTTCCACTAGCGATTTTCGACATGAGATCCTTAGTCAAGGGAGTGTCAAGTTTCCTAGCTGCAAAATTAAAAATCAAAAAGAAAGATCTAATGGTGAAAACCAGAATTTGGCAGTGTTAGATCAAACAAAAGATAAAACAAAGAGCGTATCAGATGGTGAAAACCTTTTTAAGGCACCAGATGATGGGATACTTGACACTCTCCCATAGCACTATCATGAGCGATTGCCTATCTTGATTGAGCCTACAAAATTAGTTAATCTTGAAACTACAGAGAAACCAAGGATTCTACAGTTAGTAGCATCAATGACAGATAAAGAAGTACTCGAGTTCATGGAATTTCTTAGAGAAAATCAAGTCAACTTTTCTTGGTCTTATGCAGAAATGTCGGGTCTTGATCCTGATCTTATAATGCATCACTTGTCCATTAAACAAGGAGTAAAACCTATGAAACAAAAACTTAGAAAGATGTATCCTCATGTGGCACTACTAGTTAAAGAAGAACTTAAGAAACTCCTCGATGTGGGATTTATAAGATCAATTGACTATGCAGAATGGATCTCCAACATTGTTCTTGTATCCAAACCTGAGAAAAGTGTTAGAGTGTGAATAGATTTTAGAGATCTTAATAAGGCATTTCCTAAGGATGATTTTCTGCTTCTAAGCATTGATACTATAGTTGATCTAATGGCTGGACATTCCATGTATTCACTAATGGATGGTTTTTCTGGCTATAACCAAATCAAGATTGCACCTAAAGACCAGGACAAAACAACTTTCACATGTCCCTGGGGGAATTACTGTTGGAACGTCATGCCTTTCAGTTTAAAGAATGTTGGGGCTACATACCAAAGAGCTATGACTACATTTTTTCATGACATGATGCACACATTCATGGAAGATTATGTTGACGACATACTAGAAAAATCATACACAAGAGAAGGACATCTCGAGATATTATCCAAAATATTTACAAGGTTGGAAAAGTTCAAAGTACGCCTCAACCCTAATAAATGTGTTTTTGGAGTCACATCTAGAAAACTCTTGGGATATATAGTTTCAGCAAAAGGAATTGAAGTAGATCCCACCAAGGTACAAGTAATCATGGAAATGCCTCCTCCAAGGAATATTAGTCAGTTGAGATCACTACAAGGATGACTTCAATCCATATGAAGATTCATTGCACAACTAGTAGATAAATTTCTACCTTTTACACATCTACTACATAAGAATGTTCCCTTCAAATGGGATGATAAGTGTGAAATGGCCTTTCAACAAATCAAGCAGTATTTAATGAACCCACTAGTTCTGATACCACCAAATCTAGACAAACCACTCATCCTATACATTGCTACCATAGAGACATCTTTGGGGGCATTGTTAGCACAAGAAGAATCTATAGGAAAAGAACATGCAATCTATTATATCAGTCAAACATTAACAGGTCATGAACTCAACTACACATTCATCGAGAAGGCTTGTCTAGCAGTAGTCTTTGCTTCACAAAATTTTTGACACTACATGTTAACTCATACAATTAATCTTGTTGCAAAGATTGATCCACTCAAATATCTATTAAGCAAGGCCACATTAATAGGAAGATTAGCAAAATGGGCCATGATCTTAAGCGAGTTTGATATCCATTATATTGATTGCAAAGCAATCAAAGGATAGGTTATTGCTGGCCAACTGGCTAAAGAACCCCTACAAGCAGAACATCCAATGCAAATTGAATTTCCAGATGCTGATTTCTTCACGACAGAGTCAAAACAACCTTGGTCATTATATTTTGATGGCTCATTTACTCAACATGGATCGAGGGTAGGCATACTCTTTATCACCCCTCAAGGAAATACCATTCCTCAATCATATTGGCTAATGTTTCCATGTACTAATAACATAGCCGAATATGAAGCTTTAATCACTGGACTCAAAATAGCATTGGAATGGAGGTCATAGAATTGCAAGTCTATGGTGACTCATAGTTATTCATTAACCAAATCAATGATGACTATCAGACCAAAGATGACAAATTGTTGCCTTATAAGAAAATGGTTGACGATTTCAAGAAATACTTTGTAGAAATCCAGTTCATACAAATTCCAAGGCTTGATAACAAGGTAGCTGATGCTATGGCCATAATCACTTCATTGTTACAACTCCCAGAAACTTAGGCTCGCTATGAATTTCTGGTGGAACAATCATTTACGCCTTCCTATGACATCCCTAAAAGCCAAATCATTTTCCACTTAGTTGGATCCGATTCACCTTGGTATGGAAAAAATTATTCCTACCTAAAAGACAACATCTTACCACTTGACTTATCCCGCAACCAAAACCACAACTTTATCCACAAATCTTCTCGCTATACCCTTATCGCTGACACTCTCTATCACCACGGTCTTGATGGTACTTTACTTCAATGTCTTGAATGTGATGAATCTGATAAGGCTTTGCAAGAAGTTCATGGTGGAATTTGTGGTACTCATTCAAGTGGACTAACCTTATCCAAGAAATTGATTATAATGGGTTACTACTGGCCTACAATGGAGAGGGAATCATTCAATTTTGTAACGAAGTGCTCTAAATTTTAGATACATGGAAATATCATTCATGCACCAGCACAGGAACTACAACCATTTGTACCAACCTGGCCATTCTCTCAATGGGGGTTGGATTTAGTTGGCAAGGTTCATCCTTCATCCTCGAACAAACACAAGTTCATCATCACAACGACAAAGTATTTTACCAAGTGGATTGAGGCAGTCCCTCTCACTAAGGTTACTGGAAAACAAATCTCATCATTCATACTCAACTATCTCATTTGTCAGTATGGCATTCCTAACTCCATCATCACAGATAATGGACGACCATTCAAGAATCAAGATGTTGACGAACTTTGTGAAAGATTCCATATTCAACACAGATATTCCACACCTTATTATCCACAAGGGAATGGCCAAGCCAAGGCCTCAAATAAAACAATATTGAAAATTTTGAAGAAGACTGTGAATGATGAAGGGAAGATTGGCACGTTCAACTCAATCCCACATTATGGGCCTACCGAACTAGTATCCGAATGCCAATAGGAGCAACACCATTTTATCTTGTCTATTAGTTCATTTTTTGCACTAGGATTTTATTTCATACATCTTTCCTTCATCTTAGGGTCATACTAGCATCATGTTGCCATCATTTTCCTAGAGCGATAACGTCTTACCATGGATTGATTATTGTACATATCCATTTCAGCAAGTTGTTTCAAATACTAGGGGAAAACATTGACATAATTTGGGGCAACCAACTTTCAGGTTCTACCAAAACAGATTGAAAATGATATAGAACTCAGTAATGTGAACAAACAATCAAAACACATGAAAAATTATCCAATCATCGATCCATATCACAACAGTTTTTTAGCAAAATACCATATCATGACTCATATCTGGATGATCTAAAATCTGAATAATGATTGAAATATCAGTTTTACACTTTGAACAATGGTTGTTTTATTTTTTGATATCATCTCTCTGGAGCACACTCAATGATGTACTGAACTAGAGTAGCAAGGAAGGAGGATGATTTTTCTTTGTCTGCTATCTTGAGGTTAACTATCAATTTGATGCAAATATTTTGTGAAAGATTATTTCTAAAGCATATCATTGATGACAGTTCCACATTTGCATCATAAGGTGGTTAGTCTTTTCCTGTTTATGCAAGAAATGCTTAGGTCATCTCGGTTCAATTATACCTCGATGCTTGTGTTTGCTTGCTATATCAAACAAACATAAAAGTTGTACCCAGGTCATCATCGATGCTAATTTCCCCTATGATGCTTGTACATACTTCCAACATTTTATAAGGCTCTATGATGATTCAAGAAAGCTACCCAAAGGCTCAACAAATAGTTGGTTTTATTTAGTTGCATTTCATTAAGATCAATGCATATATTTGTATACAAGATTCACACTAGAGTTATAATCAAAGCTAAACAGATAAATCAACGGTTGTCATGTCTCTTTGGACTATATGTGGAGGACATTTGGACATTTGTTTCATCCTCATTTCATTATCATTTCATCTAGGTCTAGGGCATATCATATAGTTTCACATCCATCATTTGGATCCTTTCTCATTTATTTCTCCTTCAGGATGCATTATCCTTTTATATTTCATATCATTTCATTGCATATCATGGGGCATTCTCATTTTTATCGTGTTTGTTTCATTCTCATATCATTTTGATCCTTTATCATTTCATATCATTCATTCATTAAACCTTTCCATATCACTTTCATTATCATCCCATCCATCATTTTCATTTTTCAGGTCATTTTTAGTTTACGTCATTCTTTTCCATCTCTATTACATTTCCATCGTATTATTTCATTTTCCATATCATCTCATTTTTTCACTTCATATCATCTCATTTTTTACATTACATTGCATATCATTTCATTACGTTACATTTCATTGTATCATTCCACATCATTTCAATTTTATCATTTTATCATTTCATTCCATTTCATATCATCTCATTTTATTACATTACATTGCATATCATATCATTTCATTTTATCATTCCATATCAATTTCCATTTTACCATTTTATCATTTCATTCCATTTCATTTCTTTTTTTCATTCCATTTCAATTTTATCATTTTATCTTATCATTCCATATCATTTTAATTTTATCATTCCATCTCATTACATTATTTAATCATTTTTCATATTCATCACATCATTTTCTCATCATTATCATATCATTATTATTCATATAATTATCATTTATCATTTAGCATCTCAAACAACTCATATCATTTTATCATCTCAAGTCACTTCATAATTCATTTTTTTTACCATTACATTTACTTACATTTTATCATCTCCTTTCATTCCATTTTATTATTTCATCTCATTTCGTCATTTCATATCATTACATTTCATTTCATCATTACATTTTCCATATTGTCTCATTTTCATTACATTCCATTTCATATCATTACATTTCATTTCATAACATTACAATTTCATTTCGTTTTATTATTCCATCTCATCAATATTTTTTCATATTCATTACATTTCATAGCATACATTTCATCATTATTAATCCTTTCACATCATTTATCATTCACATCTTTTCTCATTTTTAATACCATTTTATTCATCATTTTTCATACAACATTTGATTCATCTTACATATCATATTGCACATTCATCATAAACATAACATTCATCACATCATCATCATTGATAACATTTTGGAAAATCAAAACACAAAAAATTCATATGAACATTACATTTCCACATCATTAATAATTCATATCATATCATATCATCTCAACACATTACATTTTTACCATCATCATCCACCTGCATGAGATCATTAGTACACATCATATTGCACATCATCATATCATAATCATATCACATCATCTTGTACATCATGTTAGTCAGTAGATCATGCCAACTATATATCAAAATCCATATCACATAAACAAGGAAATAACTGCATATCCATCTCGTATCATCATATCAAATCCAACACATGATCAAAACTCATCACTGTTGCATATCATCACTCATAAAAAATACATACAAATGTCCAATAGTCCAATGCCACTAAAAAGTCTAACAAGATACATGAGATATGATAAAAAATCATTGTACATGCTCCAAAGAATATGAGATACATCACATAAAATCCTGCATACATCAAGGCTGGCTAGTGGAACCCCCTGATGGAGCTGGTCTTGAGGATGGTGGCCTCCCACTGGTCCCTGCATCTGGATCCCATCACGGCTTGGTAACCCCCATGCTCTGTGTCATTGTTCGTGTCTTGCTGCCGGTCCTAGTGTGGGACCGTGGGAAAGGCTCTCTGCACTCAAGAGGACACAACTCCTCATACCGGACTTGATAATACTCAGCCTCTCTGGCCATCTCGAAGCCCTCTACAATGGCCTCTCACAATGATGCACTCTCCACAGTTCCCATCAGCCTCTGGGAAACACCCTCGGCCTCCACTTCCCTCCATCTAAATGCATCTCTCTCTATAATCAACTGGGCTACCTATGGGTCTAGGGTAGGAGGATGTGCCTGTGCCTGCGACTATGCCAGCTGGGCTTGTAGCTATACGACCAATCCATGCACCTGCACCAACTGACTCTGCAATTGCACCTGTTGTCCCTACAATGTCTGCACCTAGCCCTGTAGGGTATCTATCTATCCTTACTGTGATGAGGAACCAACCATGATCACTGTCCTCCACCCAATCCCAGTCCTCGGCCTCTGCATGATCTGGATACCACTCAAAATATCTGGCCTCGGTCTCACTGGCATCAACCCCTCATATCCACCATCATCCCCATCATCCCCATTTGAGCTATCCTCCTCTCCATTCTCCTCATCATCTCCCCCAACCACTACCTGGCTGCCACCTGCCACATCCTCCTATCCCCCTACCCCTAGCTATGGTACCACTAAAATGGTGCTGACTCATTAGGATAGGTAAACAGTGGAAAGGGATGTGTATGATAATAAACTAAGTACTCATCAGACATACCAACATCAATAATATCTCTTCTATCATCCCATGCCTTGGGTGCTAAATCCATATACTCTGTATATACTATCTGATATGAAATACATGGCCCCCATCCCGCCTCATCCCTACGTCATGCATAGTGAGCAACCCCCTACGACATCCCCTATGTAAAACCAAATTGTTGCTGCACCCACAATGCCAGGAACCTCTCTAAAATGAAGGGTGTAAGACCTATCAAAAATAAAGGAATACCTATGAATGGCATCTCCAAGTGATCAGTATCCCATGGCTCGCAATCTAGTTAGGGCCACCATATCACTGCATCAATATCATCCAGGCACCATCTCCAATAATCCACCTTGCCCAGCTTTGGCTAGAAAAGGAACATAGCATATGCATACACATAGGGTCTTCCTGGTGGCCTCACTTGGGGACAAGCTGGTCTCTTCACTGCAAGATGCTTCCATGCCCAGATCTAAAGTAGTGTCATGTTACACGACAAACTGGATGCACCCCTATCTACCACCTGATGTAAATCGTGATATAGGTGAGACAACATACAACTCCCCTAGGCATATCTTCGTGGTTGTAACAACATCTACTCCAGGATCCTCCCCCATCCCACTAATAGTCCCTTTGACTGGTGATCCAGACAAAGGAGACCTTGAATGAATGCACCTAATATTCCAGGAAAGATTGGATATCCTCTGAAGTCAACCCATGGCACCCGGTACCCTGCTATCTGAGCATCACCATATACTCTCCTCAGTGCATCCGTCCCACCTAGCTCCTTGTGATCACATAACACAAGGTGCCAACCACTGGGATACCAAGAATCCTATACAAATCCTTTGGAGTCATAGTCACCTCACCTGTTAGAAAATGAAAGGTGTTGTGCTCCGAATGCCACCTCTCTATCAGTGCGGTCAACAATCCTCTGTTGACCTGAATTATAGGCATGGCCAACAAATATCACAATCCATAGGCTCCTATCAATGGTACATCATCTGGCGTTAGCTCAAGTATCTTGTCCCATCCTGCCAAGTGACACTCCCTAATCTGGAGGTTTTTGAAAACCTCCTATTTTCAGTTATCATAAAGACAATCAATCAACATCATATCAATGATTCAATCTCAATCAAGCAAATTCAATTTGACTCATATCTAACTATGACCGAGACCCATATCAAGTGAACCATATCAAGTGTTCTATCTAGGCAATTGATCTCATACAATCAATGCACAATCTATCTATCTGAATATCACATCAATCTGTTCTATCATCAATTACTATTTGTTTTCTTTTTCAAGAATGCAAATTTATCAATAATCAAAACATCATCCTATTTGTATTTCAGTCACGAATGCAAATATGTTTTCAATCAATAATCTACTATTTGTTTTCTATCGCAGAGAGAAAATTTATCAACAAGTCCTATCAATCATCTACTCTTTGTTTTTTGTACAGGGGAAACAAAGTTATCAGCTATCTACTCTTTGATTTCTATTTTGGAAACAAAGTTATCAATTATTTATCAATCCATATCAACATAATGATAAGACAATTTCTCTATCTATTGACCAAGGAAACAATCAACATCATGCCCCTGGTTGTCATGAAGGAGCTAGGTTTATGGGTAAATAATACATATGGGAAATGTTATGCCATGGATAACAAATCAATCCTTGTAGTAGGGGTAATATGGTATGTAGAACTAAAGATGGCATCCTATCCAGGGGCCACATACAAGAAAAATATTACTGTGGTAGATACTCCCCCATACTATAGGATGTTACTATTAGGGCAATGGACAACAATAGCCGGTGGGAATGTTTAGTTAGATCTTTCTTATGCCATGATTCTAGTGAATGGGAAAGAAGTAAAATTATATAGGGAGCCTAGGTCTGAACATGTCATTGAACTATTTGACCCTAATCAAATGAATTGCTTTTGTGATGTAGACTTGGGAATTTTTAGAATTGAACACTCAAACCCCAAATTATTAAACACAGATCCAATTGTTAGGGATGTTTCTAAGAATGAGCATGGCATATGACAAATGTACTTTGATGGGGCCTATAGTAGAGAAGGAAATGGAGTAGGAATTGTCTTCATTTCACCTGAAGGCACAACATTCAAATATTCATTCCTGTTAACATTTGAGTGCACAAATAATATAGAAGAGTATGAAGCCCTTATGATAGGTTTGAACATGGCTACTAAGCACAAGATTAAACTGTTAAGTGTCCTAGGAGATTCTAAGCTAGTTTTTTCACAAGTGAGATCAAAATATTCCATGAAGAATAAAAGGTTGAAGCAATATAGAAATGTTGTATGGGACATTATTAAGTTGTTTGATGCTTTCTCCATTGAGTGGATAGATAGGTATAAAAACCTAATGGATGATTTCTTAGTAAATGTAGTCTTGAAAAGGGATGATATTACTTTAGAAAGAATTTTACAGGTTGAACTTTAGACTAGGCCAACCATCCCTAACAACATCTACAATTGGAAAGTTTTCAATGACGATACTAACCTAATCAAGTTCTTGCATTGCATTGTTCAATACGAGGCACAAGAGATTGATTTTAATGCATTTGTGGAAGAAGTAGATGGAAAGAAAACTGTATTTGGTTAGGAAGTTGTGTAACTCAAGACAAACAAGATTCCTAAAGGGTTGGTGGCACTAGAAAGAGTATTTGATGGGAATGATCGAGCAGTCATGAAACAAATGGCACTAGAAAGAGTATTTGATGGGAATGATCGAGCAGTCATGAAACAAACACTGGTAAGAATGGAAGACATTGAAGAAATCAATCTAGGCATTGAATTGGCACTAAAGAAAGTATACATTGGAAAAAAGATAAGCCCCAAAATCATAAAAATGTTGATTGTATTATTGAGGAAATATAAGCATGTCTTCACATGGTCTTATGATGATCTTAAGGAATATAGAGAAGATTTGTTCCAACATGAGATTCCACTTAAACCCGATGCAAAATCCTTTAGACAAAAGCATAGACCAATAAACCCAACTTTGGAGCATAAAATGAGTGAGGAACTTATGAAGCTGAGGGAGGGGGGTATCATCAAACCTATCAGGAATTCTACTTGGGTCTCAAACTTGGTGCCTGTTAGAAAGAAGAATGGGGACATAAGGTTATGTGTGGATTTTAGAAATTTGAATGTTTCTTCCCTAAAAGATAATTATCCACTCCCAAATATGGAGGTCATGTTGCCAAGCATGACAGGTTGCAAACTATTATCCATGATGGATGGATTTTCAAGGTATAACCAGGGAAAGGTGAAGGAATTAGAATAATATAAGACTACATTTACTACCCCCTGGGGCACATATGTGTACGTAAGGATGCCATTTGGGATAACAAATGCTTATTCCACATTCCAATGAGCTATGGATGTTTCTTTTGTCGATTTGATCAATACAATAATGGTAGTATACCAAGATGATCTCACTGCATATTCCAAGAAAGCAGAAGACCATGTTGCACACCTTGAGAATATTTTCCTTAAAGTATTGGAGTATGGCATTTCCCTAAATCCTAAAAAATGTCATTTTGTTGTGACAGAGGGGAAGTTATTAGGTCACATAGTAACCAAGGAAGGAGTTAGAATTGATCTAGAGAGAGTAGAAGCTACATATAATATCCCTATTCCTAAAAATGTTAAGGCCATTCAGTCCTTCTTTGGACAAATAAACTTTGTAAGAAGATTCATATCAAATTTTGCTGAAATTTTCAAACCTATCTCAAAGATGTTGAAGAAAGGGGCTGAAATTAACTGGAATGTAGAAGCACTAGATGCATTTGTATCTATAAAAAGGGTAATCAAAGAGGCCCCAGTGTTAAAATCCCCTTATTTTAGTAAGCCTTTTCAATTTTTTTTGTTTTCCTCATACCACACCTTTGTGGCAATGATGTTACAAAATAATGATGAAGGGTATGAGCAGCCCATATCCTTCTTTAGTAGTGGTGCAATAATGGTAGAAGGGTCCTGAAAGAGAACAATCTAGAATGTGCAAAAAGATTAACACAATAGAAGCAACAAAAAATATGGAGGAAAATGTAGATTAAAACATACTTGTTAACAAAAATCTCGATTACAAATAGTTGACAACATCTAGGCTTACAAATTTGGCTCACAGGCCTGATATGACATCTTAAAAAATACAACATTATAATATGCTCCTCAACATGAGAAAAAATCTCACATCTCCAATCTATATTACTCTACCTAATCAAATACTACCATTCTAAGGATCTATTACAAGCTTTATATCATATCCGTAGGTCTAGAAACATTTGCGTCGGCCAAAGATTATTACAATCTCCAATGAAGGAAAATGTAACGTGTGCAAGAACAGGTCGGCCTCAAATTTGAATTACTCTTTGGTGAATACAAAGGATGAATTGTGGACCTATAATGAAGGTCGGGGAAACTCCATGGAACAATTAAAATCACACCATCGAGATTTTCAAGTTATGGGGATGATCCATGAATGATCAAATTAACCGTTAGGCTTGAAAATTATTTCGGTGTCGGCTCAAGAAACTACCATGAAATCAGGAATTGATAACTTGCCAGAAAAAGATCCAATCATGCCCAAATCTTGGAAGAAGGAAGATGAAAATTTCCACAATGTAAAAAAATATCCACAAGGTTTGATGAGCAAATATGATGAAACCACCAGCATGAACTGAGCAAGAACAAAAAAAAGAACAAAAATTGAAAGAAAATATTTTTGGTTGATGCAAGATTTCCAAGAACCAAGGATGCTCTTACATTAGACATCCGGGGTTGATTGAAAAGAGTCCCTCACTTTTTTGGGGCTAAAGGAAAACCAAAACGGTCTACCTCAACCTGAGAAATCCAAGAAGAATCCTCCATTGGTCTATATTTCCACTTCACAAGATATTCCTTGTACTGTCTTCCTTGAGTTTTCCTCGCATCTCTGATATCCAAAATCTCTTCTATCTCATTTGACTGTTGTTTAGGAAATTGATTCTCCAATTTTGCTTTATTGTCATCACTAAATTTAGCTTCATGATACTGATGTAGATCTACAATGTTGAATATAGGTGATATACCCATGTCATCCGGTAACTCCACTTCATATGCATTCCCTGAATTAAATATCGTCAAGATCTTACAAGGTCCAAACTTCCTCATCTTTAGCTTATTGTATGTTCCAACTAGAAATATTTCCTTCCTCAAATATACCATCACTTCATCACCAACTTTGAACTCCTTATGTCTCCTCTTTTTATTTTCTTTCTCCTTATACTTCTGGTTCATGTCTTCCAATTTTTTTTTCACCTGGGTATGCACTTTATTCACATGTTCTACAAATTCTTTTGTTTCTACACTCCTCTTATCTTCCAAACTGATGTCTCTCAACTCTGATATACCTCTAGGATGGACTCTAATAACAATCTCAAAAAGTGTCTTTCCTGTACTCCTATTCACTAAATTATTGTAAGCAAACTCTGCTTGTGCAAGGACTAAATCCCAACTTCTGGTCTTTTCTCTAGCCAAACATCTCAAAAAATTTCCCAAACTCATGTTTACTACCTCTGTCTATCCATCAGTTTGTGGGTGAAAAGTAGAACTAAACTTTAGATCCATCTTCAACTTCTTCCAATGTTTCCTCCAAAAGTAACCAACAAACTTTACATCTTTGTCTAAAACAATACTCTTAGGTAACCCATGTAATTTGACCACTTCCTTGAAAAAGAAATCTGCTACATGTATTGCATCTATTATCTTCTTACAAGATATGAAATGTGCCATCTTAGAAAATCTATCTACCACCACAAATACTTAATCATTACCTCTTTGTGTCTTCGGCAAAGCAAGTGTGAAATCCATACTGATATCCTCCCAAGGTCTCTCTGGAACTGTCAAAGGTTTATACAATCCAACATTCTGACTACCTCCCTTTACAACTTGAAAAAATTTGTAACTCTACACAAATTTCCTAACATCCTTATGAATCTGTGGCCAAAAGTAATTCTCACTTACCAATGCTACTATCTTATCAATCCCAAAGTGTCTTGACAATCCTCCACTATGTTTCTCTTTCACCAAGTTATCCCTCGTTGAACTCTGGGGTATACACAACTAATTCCCTCTGAACAACATATCCTCCTGAATGAAATAATCCAACCACTGACTTCTATCCTCTGAAACTGGTCCTTTACAAGCTCTCCAAGGTTCTAGAAAATCCAGGTCTCCTTCATACAAGTTCTGTAATTCATCAAAGCCTAATACCTCCACTCTGATCTCTGTCAGTAAATTCCTTCTCCTAGTCAAGGCATCAACAACTCTATTTGACTTTCCACTCCTATGTTTCAAAACAAAAATATAAATTTGCAAGAATTCTACCCATCTCATGTGTCTCTGATTCAACTTACCTTGATTGTTCAAATATTGCAATGCTTGATGATCTATATACAAAAAAAACTTCTTAGGCAACAAGTAATGTCTCCACTTCTTCAAGGCTTGAACTATGGCATAAAACTCCTGATCATACACTTAATATATTCTCCTAGCATCATTCAATTTCTCACTGAAATAAGCTACAGGTCTCCCTTCTTGACTCAATACTGCTCCAATTGCATTTCCACTTGCATCACAATTTACTTGAAATACCTTATTGAAATATGGTAAAGCCAACACAGGCTGCTTATTCACCTTCTGCTTCAACAACTAAAAACTTCAATCTACTCTAGATGTCCACCTAAAATCCTTCCTATCTCCTCTCATTGTTTCTGTCATAGGACTACAAATAGAACTGAAATTCCTAATGAACTTTTGGTAGAAACTAGCCAATCCATGAAATTATCTTACCTCTCTAATTATTTTAGATGTAGGCCACTTAACAATTTCTCTTACCTTCTCAGCATCCATGTTCAACCCATCCATAGATATCACAAATCCCATATATACCATTTCTTCCTTCATGAAACTACACTTCTTAATGTTTATCAACAACTGCTCTTCTCTCAACCTTTGCAAAACTTGTCTTATATGCAACAAATGTTCTTCTGTAGTCTTACTGAAAATCAAGATGTCATCCAAATAAACAATCAAAAACTTACCCAGGAATTTCTTCAAAATCTCATTCATTAACCTCGTGAAAGTACTCAGTGCATTAGTTAGTCCAAAAGGCATCGCCAACCATTCATACAATCCTTCATTTTTCTTGAATGTTGTTTTCCACTCATCTCCTTCTCTGATTTTTATCGAATGATATCCACTCTTAAAATCTATCTTTGTAAAGTATTTAGCTCCACTCAAAAAATCCATAATGTCATCCATTCGGGGAAAAGGAAATGTATACTTCACCGTGATCTTGTTTATAGCTCTAGAGTCTGTACACATTCTCCATTCTCCATCCTTCTTAGGTGCTAACACAATAGGTACTACAGATGGAATTAAGCTTTCTCTGATCTTTCTTAGAAATTCTTGCACTTGTCTATTCAACTCCTCATTCTCTTCCAGTTTCATCTGGTGTGTTGCTTTATTAGGAAAACTAGCTCTAGGAATCAGTTCCATACAGTGACTAATACTCCTCACATGGGGCAATCCATCAAGCACATTATCTGAAATGATCTCCTCATACTCTATCAGCAACTCCTTTATCTATTTCAAGTGTTCTACATTCTTCAAGTCTTCATCCTTCTTAGGAATCAAGGAATAACACACATTCTCATGTCTCAATCCATCAAGGAATCTCCTTCCATCAACTAGAAAAACCCTAACATTTGTATAAACCTCAACTTTAGGAACATCTTCCAAGCAAAACAAAGTATGC
>VDFB02010332.1:0-24023 GCA_007258455.2 Sequoia sempervirens
ATATTAGTTCAGAGCCTTGAGTTCGTAATCGCTTGCATTAAGCATTACAACCCGGCTACTAGGGAGATCCAGTCAGCAGATGGTAGGTTGATTTGCAGTCTAAAGCCTGATATGGTTGAAAAGTGTTTTTCCATTCCCCCGTGGCCTTAAAGTGTAACTCTTTCGAGGGATGAATGTGAAAAGATGTGGAATATGTATAAAGACAAATACAACAAGATTGCCCAGAGATGGATGAAAGAAAAACATAAGACATTGCCCAAGAATGTCGGACGAGGGGAGTTCAAGGACGAGGTTGCCATCATCATCACTTTGCTCAACAGGGTCACTGGTTCCGAGGATGCCACCAAGTTCCAACCTTGGATGTTTTATGCCATACCTCACATTATGAAGAAAACCGAGTTTTATGACTGGCCTACTTTGATTAGTGATTGCCTACATCAGCAAATAACATAATATTTTCAGTTTCATGTATTCCACATGGTGTCATATCTAGTCTATTTGGTGGCCTATCAAGGTCAATTCAGAGGATTGAACACCGAGGGATCTTTGAGCATTCAACACATATATAATTATTACCCTCAGCTGGAGTTCACAAAGTCGTTGCACCACTACAAAAGGGTGAACGAGGCATTCTTGATGTACACGGTGCGTGACTTAGATAATGAATTGCACGTCCGCATATCTTCAGTTGCTAGGGCAGCAATGGCGGAATGGGCAGATTGGTTCATACAGTTTCCTACCTTTACCTATCTCAGGGTTTATGGTTATTCAGGTGCCCCGCTCATGTTGCCAAGGTATCCGTCAGATGAGGTTATCTTCATGGAATTCTTGAGGCAAGCTCACTGTGTCCACACAGTCTTGAGAAATAGAAAGAAACCCTCTCTTCACTTTCCATTAGGGTTGGGTATTTATACATACAGGACTGCTGCAGATGCCAGGACAATTGGAGAAGAATTAGATAAATTCGGTCTCAAACCCTACAGTGAGAGGCGGTCATTTGATCCTCATGGTGTCTACGCTGGCCGGTTGGAGAAGAACTACAATCACATACCTGCACTTGAAGATTTTTGGGCTAACTGTGCAGATGAGTTTGAAGTGCGAAGGCGTAACTACAGCAGGTTGACTCTCCATCAGATGAAAGATTGCTTAAATGAAGATATAGAAGGGCTCTCTGATGATGATGAAGATGTTCTTCTACCAATGTACACTCAGAGAAGAATCGAGGATCAGCCTCTTCCACAAGTTAATTGGGCAAACAAGGAATCTCTTTCAGTTGAAGATAGAACAAAACAAGTCGTTGAGTATAGTAAGGTTTTCTTAGTGCTTAAAACGAAGAACTCTATTCCAGTAGCAGAGCCGCCAAGGATAATTCCCTCTTCTTCTACAGCACAGTCAAAAGGAAAGGGTAAAAGTCAGTCTCAAGATGGCATCAAAGGCAGTAGATCGAATAAAAATGTAAAAAGAAGGTTGGATTTCTCAGGCATAGTCATACAGGAACAGCCTACAGTTGATTCAGAAGTTCCTCTTGACGAGCCCATACCTCAGAATGAAGCAGAGGAGCCGCCTTCAACACATGTTCCTGTACCTTTGACGGGCTCGTCACCAATTCACATTGATCTTGATATCGAAGATGATGAAGAGATCGCAGCAGTACCTCCTGAGGAAGTTAGTAGAGATACTACGGTGTCTTGGCTTGAGAACTCCTTAGGAAGGGTTAGGAGAAGGCCTTCATATCAAGTGAGTGTTGATGATCTAGATAATATTTATCAGGAACCTCCTAAGAAGAAGGCAAAGAAGCAAGTTCACTTTGATAGGAATCCTGATAACGAGATTGTTGTAGAGACTGCTGTGCCTCCAGAAGATAAGAATAGAGATGAGGTGAACATGGATGATTTTGTAATGGTCAAGGCTAATCTTGGTAGAAATACCAGACATGCAGATTTGAGTCTCTTCAAAGTTGTATCCGAAAACCTACATGAAAGAGTGCTTAAAGATGGAGAAGACAAGGCAGCCCTCAAGGCTGAAAATCAGCAGCTTAGGCTTTTCATCTCTAACCTTGTTCGTGGTTCTTCACAAGCAACCCAATTGCTGCCCCAGATCTTAGAGACACCAGCTGATCACCATCAGTTAAGACAGCTGGTCATATGTGGGAAAGAGACTCAGGAATGGATTGAGAGCTTCATTTTCAGAGGAAAGGAGATATTGGCTCGAATGTCCCAGTTGAGAGAGAATGCTCATAAACTTTGTCAAAGCATCCAAGGATTTGAACAAACATGGGTTGAAGTAAAACCTAGGCATGAGATTATCATTGCTGATTTAGACACAGCCTACGGTTCAGCAGTTTCAAAGGAGCACAAAAGACAAATCCTTGCATGGAGAGAACGTCATGTTTTCAAAGTTAAAACCTATGAGAGGATATCTGAAGAATTCATCGCCTATAGACAAAGGGTGGTTGAAGCTCTCTTTTTCATCAGTGAATTTGTCATAGAGATCCCCTCTCACTACAGTCTTGAAGATGGTTCTTACGTCGGGCTTGAGGAGGTGCAAAATCAGTTCCAGAATGTTATTCATAGTTGCAGCCCAGTTGGCGGAAGGATAGGTCATATTTCAGTGATGTCAGCAAAGTTCAATAAAGCAGGCAATGAGGTTGAAGATTTCCTGAGATCTATTGAAGATGCTGAAGATATTCTTGAAAAGCGGTGTTTTGCTGTTGATGGCATAGATGCACCGAACCAGGACACAGTCTCAAACTTCCTAGCGGATGTGATTGAGCTTTAAAGCAGCTTTCTTCTAGAAGCTTTCTTTCCCGCTTTCTTTCTATTCTTGGAATAATCCTTATCCATTCTTTGAGGATAGAAAGAAGATAAGATGTAATAGTTGGCGTTTCCCGCTTTTTCTACTTTTAGGGTTTCTTCTTTCTAGATTTAGTAATAAAGCTTGCTTGCTAAGCAAGCCCTAGATTGTGAAAGCAAGGAGATTTTAGGGTTCCCTACTCCTTTGCTTCTCTATAAATAAGAGCCTTTGCTCATTTAGTTTCTTTAAAACGGTTATTGCAATATCAAACTGCTGAGTCTCTTTTAGCCAATAAGTTTTTATTCAGTGTCAGTTCACTTTGTGTTGGAACGGTTATTGTGTTAGCAAATTGCGAGCCTGTATTGCAGCAAGTTGTTATTCAGTTTCAGTTCAGTTGTGTTGTGATAAGCAAATTTTTGAGCCTCTTTAGCCAACAAGGAGTTAGTGAGATTGCTGTTTTCTATTGTGTTAAGAATAAGTTTGCAAGCCTCCTTAGCTGCAATTTCTTGTTCAAGGCATGTTAGAAGGGAGTTTTGTTTCAGAGATTTGAGTAATAAAATCATGAGCCTCTTTTGCCTTTGTCAAAAATCTCAGATTTCCGTTATCTATGTTATGCTTTCATGATCTTTATTTCAGCTTACAGTGAAGTGTGTAGGTGTTTGTTGGGAGAGAGATTATTAAAGTATTTTTTGTCAGAGAATCTACCTTGTTAATTTCTAACTTCTCTTGCTCTACTATTACTTGAGAGGTTAGGAACGTCTTTAGTTTAAGTTAGTCGTAGTTGAACTTCTTATCAGAAAATCTCAGCTGCGGCGTTTGTGTTTAAAAAACCTTGTGCTCTAAGCTGATCAAAAAGATAGGCAACTTAGTTTTAGTTTACTTTCTTTCAAACACCATCAGCAAGAGGGAGCTTCCCCTCCTAATTTGAAGAGCAGTTTATCTGTGCATAGCTGTCCGTTTTCAAATCCGCATTCCAGAGGTGCGAATTTAAACGCCAACAGTTTTCTGGCACCCACCGTGGGGCACGAGGCTTTAAACAACAAAGAAAGCTTAGGCTTTATGTCATGGGTATGACCATCTGGCATCCTATTGCTACAGTTCAACAACCTGATCTTACACCTCCAGTTATCCAGCCAAGTTTCCAGATAATTGAAGGAGAGCAAGTGGACATTATCAGCAGCCTGAGAAGTTTCATCTTTGAGAAGAAGGAGACCCCTGCTCAGTGGAGAAACGCTGCTGCTATTTTAGACAAAGAGGAAGAGAAAGCCGATATTGCAGCCGAGAGACCTGTCTTGCCACCACCCGCGTGGGACTAGACAATCCTGGCTTACATAGTCTATACAAGGAGGAGAACAAGAAAAAATCCGCTCTTCCAAGAAGATACTTTCCTTCCACATACGCATCATACAGAAGTTGGAGAGTCATCCGACACAGTACCTAAATTCAACACCGTACCTATGTTCGAAGAAGAAGAGTTCGAAGTAATGGGTGATAACCGCAACAATGATGACAACAACAATTGCAATCGAAGAAGAGGCCCCCCGCTACCTTGGGGTGACAATATTGGACCTTTGGTCTTAGGGGAAAATCACGAATTGCCTAAGGGGTCAAGAAAGCACTTTCCGCGTTTCCAAGGTGATGGAAGTCAACATCCTGATGATCATCTTTCAGCCTTTTCAACGGCTTGCGCTATTTTGCATGTAGGTCATGAAGATGTTGATGTATGTCTCTTTGTTGAGACACTCGCGGGAGCTGCTGCCGAATGGTTCAATCATTTGGAGCCCGGTTGCATAACCAACTGGAATACTATGACTGAAAAGTTTCTCGCGAGGTTCAAACCAGCTGAAGATAGCCACCAGTTGTTCGCTCAACTTTCCAATTCAAAGAAGGAGGACAATGAACCAATGAGAGAGTTCATAGCAAGGTTTGACCGCCTGGTTACTCATCTTTCATATACACTCAATCCATCACCTGAGATCTTGTTAAGCAGTTTTGTCAACGCACTTCCATCTGAGATAGCTTTTATCATAAGATCAGCACACGAGACAGAACTGGGAGAAGCACAACAAGGTGCAATAGAAATTGAAGACAACATGATCACCTCAGGAAAGATCAGAGGAGATGCTATTAGAACTTTGGTTCAAAGTTCTGCTGATCCATTACTTCAAAGGGTTGCAAATGAAGTAACTATTCTCAAGAGGCAATTGCCACTTCAGCCAACGCCTCTTGCTCAAGTTGCACCACCACCTACCTTGCCCGCACCACAGTAGCCTTATCAACCTCAGCAGCCGTTTCAGCCAAGGAGGAATAACTTTCAACCTTTTGACAATTACAGGCCACGAGGGCCACCTCCACCAAGGCAAGCGGCCGACAATACACAAAATGCTATGTTTTTCTCTTTTCATGATTCCACTGAACATACCGGCGGATCTTGCCCTAAAAATGTCAGAATGAACGAGATAATGGGATATGCCGAAGCTGCACCTGCACCAAGTTTCATTCCAACTCCAAGTTCGAATGTTATCTTACCTCAATCGGACAACTTCGATGGCGACTCCGCAACAGGCTACTTTGAAAGTGAACCCGATTTTGAAGAACAAGAAGAAGATATTTGTCAGTACTCTCTTGCAGTTAATCCTAAGAATCATACGACTCCTGTGTTTACCAGAGCTCAACATCTGAGGGCACACAAAGAAGAAGAAGAAGAGAGGTTGAAGATATCAAAAGAAAAAGTAAAAGAAGTAGCTTCTACTTCAAATATTAAGTCTTCTCAAGAGAACATGAAAGCAGTTGCTGAAGGTTTGTCCTTAGCAAATTTTGACATTGTAGATTCATTGATGAAGAACAAAGTGCAGATTTCTCAGTTAGAGTATCTCCAAGATCATCCAGAGCAAGTGGACCGACTTCTCAAATTTGTGAAGAAAGAACCTACCAAGCAGCCCACATTGCTCGAATCATCCGTTCCGGCGGAAGACAAGCCTAAGCCCTTCTATATTTCTCTATATATAGGAGGTTACAAATTGAGCAATTGTATCGTCGATTCTGGAGCTTCCGATAACGTCATACCTCTACAAGTGATGAATGCTCTAGGACTTTCATGCACCAAGACAAAGGACAAATGCTACTCACTAGAGTCCAAGTCGGTGCCGTTGGTCGGTCAATTAAAAGATGCTCAAGTGAGGTTGGCGGCTTGTCCTGAAAAGAAAATCATGATGACCATCCTAGTAGCCGACATTCCAACAAGCTATGGGATGCTATTAAGCAGAAGATTTTGTAAGGACCTCGGTGGAGAGATTCAGATGGATTGGTCTTCTGCAAATATTCCATTAAAGAAAGGAACTTTCAAGCTGGAACCAGAACCCAAATCTCGATTTGCGGTCGTGAAGTCTCAAGATCCTCAAGCTCAAGTTCTATATCAAGAAACGGGTATTGGTACTTACGCCATGCTGTCGGAGATTCCTGAAGAAAGTCAAGAGGTCGCATGCATCGTAGAGAAATCAGCAGATGATCCTAAGCTGTGGACTTTGCAGTTCGATGGGAGTTGTTCCACTGTTGGTTCGGGAGCAGGAGTTGTGATAATTTCTCCTGAAGGATAATTATATCCTTTTGCATACCGCTTGCAATTTGAATGTACAAATAATACGGCGGAAAATGAGGCGCTTTTACTAGGTCTTAGGAATGCAAAAGATATGGGTATCAAATACCTTAGGGTCGAAGGTGATGCGGAGCTTGTTGTAAAGCAAGTCAGAGACCAATTCAGAGTGAAAGCAGATCATCTTCGACATTATAGAAATAGGGTGTGGAATGCAATAGATTGGTTCGAAGCATTTGATATCAAGTATATTCCACGTCTAGAAAATAGCAGAGCAGATGCCCTCGCTGTATCAGATTCACTTTTCATGCCACATTCTGACTTTCGTCAGAATGCGTTTGCTATTGAATTAATATACAAGCCAGCTGTACCTGACAACTATGATTATTGGTAAGTCTTTAACGATGATGAACACATTAAGGAGTTTCTTGTTATGGGAGATAATTTCAAGGAATTGTTCTTTGAAGGCAGTTCATCTACTCACAGAGAAGCAATAATAGAAGTTTCTGGTACGCCAAAGATTGCTGAAGATAAGGAAATTCCAGAAGAACCAGAATCCAGCATAATCCAGTTGAAAGGAAATAAAATTCCCAAGGGTTTAGTTTCCTTGGAGAATATTTTTGACAGGCATGATAGATACATTCAAGATAAGAGAAACTCAAGTGACAGAACTTCTGCCGAATATCAACAAGTCAATATTGGTAGAATTGACAAGCCCAAGCTTGTTAATTTAGGTACATGTTGCACGGCAGAGGAAAGCGAGAAGTTCATTTCTTTGTTCCAACAATACCGAGATGTCTTCGCCTGGTCATATGAAGATTTGAAAGTTTTTACACCAAGAGAATTGTCTCACACAATTCCTCTTCAACCTGAAGCAAAGCCCTTCAGGCAAAAGCAAAGACATTACAATCCGCGGATTCAAGACACCATCTACGCGGAGATCCAGAAGATGGTGAATGCAAAGATCATCTTTCCGATCCATCATTCCACTTGGGTGTCGAATATAGTTCCTGTGCGCAAGAAGAACGGAGAAATCAGAATTTGCGTCGATTTCAGGAACCTGAATCAATCATCGCTTAAGGATAATTATCCTTTGCCGATCATGGAGCACACTTTACAGACGGTTACCGGTTCAGAGATGCTATCTTTATTGGACGGTTTTTCTGGTTATAATCAAATAGCGGTGGCTGAGGAAGATCAATTCAAGACGGCATTCACAACCCCGTGGGGTACGTTTGCCTATGAAAGAATGCCCTTCGGCCTCATCAACGCCGGTGCTACATTTCAAAGAGCCATGGATTTGGCGTTTGGTGATTTGAAGAATAAAGTAATAGTTGTCTATCTTGACGACCTCACTGTTTTCTCAAAGACACGACAAGATCACTTTCAACATCTGGGGAAAGTCTTTGAGAGATGCAGATATCATAAAATATCATTGAATCCCAAAAAGTCTATCTTCGCGGTGACGGAAGGAAAGTTGCTTGGGCACATCGTCTCCAAGGAGGGAACTCGAATTGACCCAAGCCGGGTTGAAGCTATTCGAAGTTTGTCTCTTCCAACAAGCAGAACAGGGGTACACTCTTTCTTTGGTAAAGTAAATTTCATACGAAGATTCGTACCAGATTTTTCTGAGTTGACTAAAGATATATCTCCTATGATGAAGAAGAAGACAGTTTTCAAGTGGACGGAAGAAGGAAAGAAGGCGTTCGCAGCGATAAAAGAAGCCATCAGTCGAGCTCCAGTGCTAGTCCGTCCTGATTTTGAAAAGGAATTTATCCTTTATTGTTATGCATCAGAGTATACTCTGTCTGTCATTCTGACACAAAAGTTAAATGAAGAAACTGAATCTACAATAGCTTTCATGAGCTGCAGTTTCAAGGACAGCGAATCAAGATACTCTCAGATTGAAAAGAATGCCTATGCGGTGGTTCGAGCTGTAAAGAATTTCAGATTTTATATCCTAAATTCTCACACCATTGTGTATGTCACAGATCCAGCAGTAAAGAGCGTGTTAACTCAACAGGAGATGGGCTCTAAAAGAGGAAACTGGGTCGCAAAGGTACAAGAGTATGACTTGGAGATGAAACCAACCAAACTCGTTCGCGGGAGAGGTCTTTGTCAGTTGATGGTGGAAGATGGTGATAAGAAACTTCAAGCCAAAGGTATACCTGAGATTGAACCTGAAGTTAAAGAAGACCTTCCAATGGTCTTGCTGATCGAATCTTCGGGAGAATGGTTTACTGAGATATGGTATTACCTAACATACGGTGATTGTCCAAATCACCTGAACAAGCAACAAAGGAGAACGCTTAAGCTAAAAGCACAAAATTATATAATCATCAGCAATGTTTTGTACAAGCGGGGCCTTGACAGAACATTCTTGTTGTGTGTTACCAAAGATCAACAACGGCTTTTGCTGGAAGCTTTCCACAATCAAGCATGTAGTGGTCATTTTTCTTCAAAGGTGACAGCTTTTAAAATCTTGCGGGCTCAGTTCTTTTGGCCGACTATGTTCCGTGATGCATACGAGTGGGTACATAAATGTCAGTTGTGTCAGCAGTTTGTTGGCAAAGCGAAGTTAGCAGCCGCTCCTCTCAGGCCAGTTGTTATAGATGCTCCATTTCAGCAATGGGGTCTAGATTTTATTGGTCCTATCAACCCACGTTCTAGCAAGGGTCATATTTATGTCCTTATAGCCACTGATTATTTCACTAAATGGGTTGAAGCCATTCCCACCAAGCGAGCTACGTCCGAGGTCGTGTGTGAGTTCTTAAAGGAAAACATTGTCACACGCTTCGGAGTGCCTCGCAAAATTGTGACAGATAATGCAACATGTTTCTCATCAGAGGAGCTAATGGAGTTCTGTTTTGATAACAGCATTACACTATCTCATTCATCAGATTATTACCCCTAGGGTAATGGACAAGCTGAATCATCGAATAAGAACATTGTCACAATCATTCGCAAGTTGGTTGATTCCAGTCAACGAACTTGGCACAAGAAACTTTATGATGCTCTCTGGGCCGACAAAATTACTCCGAAGAGAGCCATTGGTACCTCACCCTTTATACTCCTGTATGGTACAGAAGCAATGATACCCATCACATTGGAGTTGTCCGCCTTGCAGCTGGCGACCTCAGTAGAAGATGGAGAGTTCACAGATCCTGTTCAGAAGCGTATCTTGTACCTGACTAAGCTTCAAGAAGAAAGGGAAGAGGTAGTAGATAGAATCACTCAGCACCAAGAAGCGGGTGAAGAAAATTTTTGACAAGAAAGCTTGCCATCAAGATTTCAAGGTTGGAGATCAAGTCCTCCTATGGGATAAGAGACATGAGCCCAAGGGAATGCATGGGAAATTTGATTCCTTGTGGCTAAGACCTTTCACAATTCACGAGCTCGCCGGAGAGAATACCTATATTCTCTCGCGCTTGGATGGAAGTCTCCTCCCTCTACCACACAGTGGGCAGTATCTGAAGCACTTCGTCCCTCCGGGGGTGGAGTAAGTTCTCGAAATCAATCTTTGTACATATTTTTCATTGCTTTCCGTGATGTGTTTCCCCTTTCCGTGATGTTTTCGTTATGTTGTATTTCCCCTTTCGTAACAGTCCTGTCGTGTTTTAGGTGATTAGGAGTCTTGTTTTAGGTGATTAGTAGGGAAGTCCAACTATTAGGTGATTTTTAGGAAGTCCGGTTATAGGTGATTAAGGAATGTCTTGCAAATAGGTGATTAGGAAATGATGCTGACTCCGATACCCAATGGACAAGGCAATGGTCTAAGCTTAAAACTTCAGAGATTCTATGGTTCTCCTATGCCGAAAGTATCCGCCATGGTCCCCAAACAGAGCCAATGTTGTACCCCAAAATTAAAATTTTTGTTACACTTAGACATTTTGAAGAAATGAGTAAAAGTCTTGTTAAAACAGTCGAAAAGGTCAAAATTTGGGTGTGCATGTCTTGCATGGAGGGTTAAAACACAAAATTTTGACCGGCGATCTGGAGTGCAACAAATGACAACCTACAAAACCGGATCTCAATTTTTCATCCCTAAATTTTAGGAAAAGCTACGCTATTTTTAAATTTTTGAAATAGTAAAAGTTTCTGGGTTTTCTGGTTTCTTTGAGCGGATACTGGCAAAATTACCTGAAAATAAGGGTGGTCCGACGAAGTGCGGCAATTTTGATTGGCTCAAAAATATGTCCGTGTCAATTTGTCTGATCCGAGAATCTTAAAATAATCGGTTTGCCCCTCACAGGTCTATTTAGCTTTTGAGCATAAGGTTCGAGGTCATGGGCTGGGTCATCGAGGCGCCGGTCAATGATGGCATTCAAACTTGGTAGGAAGGTAAGTGATGAACATGCAAAGTTGGGGAAGGAAGGTTGAAAGTCATGGATTTTTCTATGCTAAGTTTGACCTGTTGAAGAAAGGCGCCCACCTTTTTAGGTCACCAGATGAGTGAATTAGGGTTTGGATCCCCAATAGAAGTTGTTCAGTGTTTAGTCAGCTTCGCGATGGATATCCCCATCAGAGCATCCGACGATCCAGTCTCCAGCAAATTCAAGTCAAAGTGGAGGTATAAAATGAAGATCTGAAACTTGAAGAAGATTGAATTGAGAATTTTTCTAAGTCTGGAGAAACTGGGCGCCCTAAGAAGAGAAAGGCGCCCAACTTTTCAAGGGTGCAAACAGAGGAATTTGCAGTCGAAGTTACGGATGCCGAATTCAGCGGCATGCGGTGAGCTATTCGACATGACAAGCGGGCTACGCAATCGCCAGTTCAAAAGAGGTGAGCGGAGGGTCAGGTAGAGGAGTTGAAAGAGAATCCAAAGCAAAAGTAGAAAAAGTCAAAAATAAACTAGGTGTTGAGAAATGGCCCAGGCAGTCAAGATGGCGCCCAACCTTTTGAGGGTAAAATTCTTTTTATAGCATTGTCTCCAGAGGACCCCTCTTCATTCTCCGTCAGCTTCGCGATGAGCACAGCCATTCAGCAATACGACGCCCGGAGCTCAAGATTTAATAAGATCATCTGTGGAAGAGAGGTTAATGAAGAACTTGGAAATTAGAAAAATGGCTAACACTGAAGAAACTGGGCGCCCCTAGAAGGAAAAGCCTCCCGTGAATTCGGAGGTTGAAATCAAGTTTTTAGCCGGAGGTGCCTCCAGAACATCCTTTTCAGAATCAGTCAAGCTCCGCAGTGAACCACTCAGCTCGCCTGTCGGGTCGATCAGTCAACGAGAAATCAGAGGCGAAGTGGCGTGTTAAAATGAGGAAAGTTGAAAAAGTGGAAATTTTGACTAAGTCTGGTGAAGTTGAGCGCCCCTCTTGGAGAAAGGCGCCCAAATTTCCATGCCTTAGAGATTTTTGAGATTTTCAAAATTTCAAAATTTGAAAAGGAAGAGGATGGCGTCCAAACTAAGAAGATGAGATTTAGGGTTTCTGAAATAAAAGCAGAAAAAAGCAAAACCTAAATAAAAACCTAAGTCTATTTAACACTTCTTTTCAATGTATTTTTCATTATTTTTGCAGGTAGCATCCAGAGGAGAAAGTTGGAGCAGCAAGTTTGAAGAATTTTTGTGATTCAAAAATCCATAGTTGCTGGTTTTACATCAGATTTTTCAGACCAGCAAGCATAAACCTTTGTTCTTTCAAGCTTTTTGTTCCAGAAGATCAAGTTTTTCAAGCAGAAGGCCAAGGCTTTCAATTTTTCAGTCATCTGGGTCTTTTTGCCTCTATCTTCTAAAGAATTTTTCAAGAACTTCATCAAGTTGCAGCAAGTGCTTTTATCTTGCATGTCAGTGAAAACCTCAATTTTATTCAAAATTCAACCATGGGTCCTTTCAATGATCTTCTAAAAGAAAGCCCATATCCACGGTTTTTTAAAAACCTAGGGTTGGTACCTTTTCAATCAAGCGTCGAGTTTTTACAAATCAGTAAATTCCATTTCTAAATATTACAGACAAAACCCGAATGACTTTTTGGGAAAAATTGAAGAAATTAGGGTTTCTTTGCACCGGTCAAAATTCAAGATTTTCAAAAACGGACGATCTAGGTTGTCTTGTATCGTCATTCTGAACAAAACCCATATCTCAGAAAAAATTCTCAAAAAATTCGTCCGTTGAAGCACAAAATCAGCATTCTAAAAATAGAAATTGTTCAAGACTTGTCTGAAACAAGGCGAGTTTACAGTCATTCTTCGAGTTTTCTGAAATTGAGTACACTCCTAATGTTTTCAAGTCCGAATCAGCTCTCTTTCACAATTACATCAAAACAGTTGAGACAGACTTGCATCATGTCAAGCCGGTGTTCGATCTACATCCCTTGGAGAGAGCAGGCAACACTTCAATCAAGAACCTGGGTCATTCTGGACTCCTCGCAGCAACGTCTATTCCTATATCAGTTCAGAGCCTTGAGTTCGTAATCGCTTGCGTTAAGCATTACAACCCGGCTACTAGGGAGATCCAGTCAGCAGATGGTAGGTTGATTTGCAGGTCTAAAGCCTGATATGGTTGAAAAGTGTTTTTCCATTCCCCCGTGGCCTTAAAGTGTAACTCTTTCGAGGGATGAATGTGAAAAGATGTGGAATATGCATCAAGAGAAATACAACAAAAAGATTGCCCAGAGATGGATGAAAGAAAAAAATAAGACAGTGCCCAAGAATGTCGGACAAGGGGAGTTCAAGGACGAGGTTTCCATCATCATCACTTTGCTCAACAGGGTCACTGGTTCCGAGGATGCCACCAAGTTCCAACCTTGGATGTTTTATGCCATACCTCACATTATGAAGAAAACCGAGTTTTATGACTGGCCTACTTTGATTAGTGATTGCCTACATCAGCAAATAACATAATATTTTCAGTTTCATGCATTCCACATGGTGTCATATCTAGTCTACTTGGTGGCCTATCAAGGTCAATTCAGAGGATTGAACACCGAGGGATCATTGAGCGTTCAACACATATATAACTATTATCCCCAGTTGGAATTCACAAAGTCGTTGCACCACTACAAAAGGGTGAACGAGGCATTCTTGATGTACACAGTGCGTGACTTAGACAATGAATTGCACGTCCGCATATCTTCAGTTGCTAGGGTAGCAATGGCAGAATGGGTGGATTGGTTTATACAGTTTCCTACCTTTACCTATCTCAGGGTTTATGGTTATTCAGGTGCCCCGCTCATGTTGCCAAGGTATCCGTCAGATGAGGTTATCTTCATGGAATTCTTGAGGCAAGCTCACGGTGTCCACACAGTCTTGAGAAATAGAAAGAAACCCTCTCTTCACTTTCCATTAGGGTTGGGTATTTATACATGCAGGACTGCTGCAGATGCCAGGACAATTGGAGAAGAATTAGATAAATTCGGTCTCAAATCCTACAGTGAGAGGCGGTCATTTGATCCTCATGGTGTCTATGCTGGCCGGTTGGAGAACTACAATCACATACCCGCACTTGAAGATTTTTGGGCTAACTGTGCAGATGAGTTTGAAGTGTGAAGGCGTAACTACAGCAGGTTAACTCTCCATCAGATGAAAGATTGCTTAAATGAAGATATAGAAGGGCTCTCTGATGATGATGAAGATGTTCTTCTACCAATGTACACTCAAAAAAGAATCGAGGATCAGCCTCTTCTACAAGTTAATTGGGCAAACAAGGAATCTCTTTCAGTTGAAGACAGAACAAGACAAGTCATTGAGTATAGTAAGGTTTTCATAGTGCTTAAAAGAAAGAACTCTATTCCAGTAGCAGAGCCGCCAAGGATAATTCCCTCTTCTTCTACAGCACAGTCAAAAGGAAAGGGTAAAAGTCAGTCTCAAGATGGCATCAAAGGTAGTAGATCGAATAAAAATGTAAAAAGAAGGTTGGATTTCTCAGGCATAGTCATACAGGAACAGCCTACAGTTAATTCAGAAGTTCCTCTTGACGAGCCCATACCTCAGAATGAAGCAGAGGAGCTGCCTTCAACACATGTTCCTATACCTTTGACGGGTTCGTCACCAATTCACATTGATCTTGATATCAAAGATGATGAAGAGATCGCAGCAGTACCTCCTGAGGAAGTTAGTAGAGATACTACGGTGTCTTGGCTTGAGAACTCCTTAGGAAGGGTTAGGAGAAGGCCTTCATATCAAGTGAGTGTTGATGATCTCGATAATATTTATCAGGAACCTCCTAAGAAGAAGGCAAAGAAGCAAGTTCACTTTGATAGGAATCCTAATAACGAGATTGTCGTAGAGACTGCAGTGCCTCCAGAAGATAAGAATAGAGATGAGGTGAACATGGATGATTTTGTAATGGCCAAGGCTAGTCTTGGTAGAAATACCAGACATGCAGATTTGAGTCTCTTCAAAGTTGTATCCGAAAACCTACATGAAAGAGTGCTTAAAGATGGAGAAGACAAGGTAGCCCTCAAAGATGAAAATCAACAGCTTAGGCTTTTCATGTCTAACCTTGTTCGTGGTTCTTCACAAGCAACCCAGTTGCTGCCCCAGATCTTAGAGACACCAGCTGATCACCATCAGTTAAGACAGCTGGTCATATGTGGGAAAGAGACTCAGGAATGGATTGAGAGCTTCATTGTCAGAGGAAAGGAGATATTGGCTCGGATGTCCCAGTTGAGAGAGAATGCTCATAAACTTCGTCAAAGCATCCAAGGATTTGAACAAACATGGGCTGAAGTAAAACCTAGGCATGAGATTATCATTGCTGATTTAGACACAGCCTACGGTTCAGCAATTTCAAAGGAGCATAAAAGACAAATCCTTGCATGGAGAGAACGTCATGTTTTCAAAGTTAAAACTTATGAGAGAATATCTGAAGAATTCATCACCTACAGACAAAGGGTGGTTGAAGCTCTCCTTTTCATCAGCGAATTTGTCATAGAGATCCCCTCTCAGTACAGTCTTGAGGATGGTTCTTACGTCGGGCTTGAGGAGGTACAAAATCAGTTCCAGAATGTTGTTCATAGTTGCAGCCCAGTTGGCGGAAGGATAGGTCATATTTCAGTGATGTCAGCAAAGTTCAATAAAGCGGCCAATGAGATTGAAGATTTCCAGAGATCTATTGCAGATGCTGAAGATATTCTTAAGCGATGTTTCTTTTGTTGAAATGGCATAGATGCCTTGAGCCGGACCTGATCTCAAACTTCTAAGCGGATGTATTCGAGCTTTCATGACTTTCCTAGAAGCTTTCTTTCACCTTTCTTTCTATTCTTAGAATAATCCTTATCCATTATTTGAGGATAGAAAAGAAGATAAATTTAATTGGCGTTCTACATTTTACCTTTTTAAGGGTTTTCTTTCTAGGTTGTGTGAAAACGCTGTGAACAAGCCTAGATTGTAAGCAAAGAGGAGATTTTAAGGTTCCTACTCTCTTCTCTATAAATGAAGTATTTGCTCCTTAGTTTTGCTAAAATGGTTATTGCGATAACAAACTGCTGAGTCTCTTTTAGCCAGTAAGTTGTTATTCAGTGTCAGTTCACTTTGTGTTGGAACGGTTATTGTGTTAGCAAATTGCGAGCCTGTATTGCAGCAAGTTGTTATTCAGTTTCAGTTCGATTGTGTTGTGATAAGCAAATTGTTGAGCCTCTTTAGCCAACAAGGAGTTAGTGAGATTGTTGTTTTCTATTGTGTTAAGAATAAGTTTGCAAGCCTCCTTAGCTGCAATTTCTTGTTCAAGGCATGTTAGAAGGGAGTTTTGTTTCAGAGATTTGAGTAATAAAATCATGAGCCTCTTTTGCCTTTGTCAAAAATCTCAGATTTCCGTTATCTATGTTATGCTTTCATGATCTTTATTTCAGCTTACAGTGAAGTGTGTAGGTGTTTGTTGGGAGAGAGATTATTAAAGTATTTTTTGTCAGAGAATCTACCTTATTGTTTCTAACTATCTTGCTCTATTATTGCCGAAAGAGGTTAGGAGCGTCCAGCTGGTTAAGTTAGTACATTAGTTGAACTTCTTATCGAAAATATCAGAGCTACGTTTGTGTTTAAAACCTTGTGCTCTAAGCTGATCCAAAAAGATAGGCAACTTAGTTTTAGTTTACTTTCTTTCAAACACCATCAGCAAGAGGGAGCTTCCCCTCCTAATTTGAAGAGCAGTTTATCTGTGCATAGCTGTCCGTTTTCAAATCCACGTTCCAGAGGTGCGAATTTGAACGCCAACACTTTTATATTAGCACTTTCAACTATCTTTCTCAATCTTGTATTGAAGCATCTATAAGCTGTGTTATTAGTTGAATATCTAAGGAAAATACCTTCATCACATCTTGCATCAAACTTTTAAAGGTTCTCATCATCTTTTTTTAATATAACATCTTCTTCCAAACACCTTAAAGTACTTAATAGTAGGAATCTTTCCAGTCTACAGTTCATAAGGAGTCTTTGTGTTGTTACCTCTGATCCAAACTCTGTTGAGAATATAAATAGCAGTGTGGATTTCTTCTCTCTAGTATACATCAGGTACATTGTCCTATTTCATCATAGTCCTTACGGCCTCTTGAACAGTTTGGTTCTTTCTCTCTACAACTCCATTTTGTTGAGGAGTTCTAGGAGCAGAAAAATGTCTCTTTATACCATGCTCTTCACAAAATGTATTAAACTCACTGGAAGTCAATTCTCCACCTCTATCAGACTTTAAACATTTTATTCTTAGTTTCACTTCATTCTCTACCCTATCCTTGAACACTTTGAATCTATCTAGAGCTCTAGCTTTCTCCCTAAGAAAAGTAACCCATGCCATTCTAGAATAATCATCAATCAAAACCATAAAATCCCTGTCACCATTAAGACTTCGTGTTCTTGTGGGACCATAAAGGTCTATATGAATCAATTCCAGTATTCTGGTAGTTGTTTGTTCTTTTCTTTAAAAACTGCATCTTGTTTGTTTTCCCAATTGACAACTTCTGCAGACAGTATTGGTGGGATTTGTGATTTTAGGCAGATCCCTGACAACTTCTCTTGAACTAATCCTGATCAGATTGTCAAAGTTTACATGTCCCATCCTCTGGTGCCATAGCCAACTTTCATTGACTTGAGACACAAAAAATTGACCATCAACACTGATGCAGAGCAGGGTGGAGTATGTTCAAACAACAAAATTTAACCCCTTATTTTAGATTTTAAAACCCTAACAATGGTGGTTTCTTCCCAATTTCACAATTCTTCTTTTAGGTCTACAAACCTATTTTTTTAGACATATCTTTTAGAGAAATATGTGAACCCACAAAAAATTGACCATTTCAGATACCCATTAGGCCCATTTGTAACATATCTCATTTTAGAATACAATTGTTTTGGAACAACTTCCTCTAACTGGGTCTACTACGCTACTACAAAGCCAAATTAGGCCATTTTTCCAAAGCAAGTGTCTCAAATTCCAACACAAAATCTCAAAACTCAATTCCAAAAGTTTTAACACATCACATAGGGTCCCAATCTTCAATTTCTTTCACCACCACTCATCACAAATTTGTTGTCACCCAAAATCTCAATCCTACCTAGCATTTCTAAGCTTAACTGTTGACGGGTTTTTTATGACCGCACCAACACAAAATAAAGTTTCCCAATGAATACTCTATCCTGTCTTGACCAAAGTCTTCTGCATGCTAATATTTTGAGAAAGATCATGCATTTAACTCCAAGGTTCCTTCATGCAGTGGATATTCTCAGTTGGCTTGATGTGATTTGTTGGTAATCTCAAGTGGGACTTACGTAATTGTTCAGCTGAAGACCAAAGGAAAGGGATTTTCAGAAGACTTCAAAAGATTTATCACTAAAGTTCAAGTTTTGTAAACTAACCAAAAATTACTGAATTGAAATGGTTGCAGGGATAAGAAGTGCTATGTTCTACTCTATGCACGGGACGTGGGATCAATTCTTACAAACTTCAACAAGACTCCGCTTTGCCTCACTTCAGACAGCTTCCGTAGAACCGGTGCAATCTTCAAGGGGAGTAACCAAAAGTATTTAGACCACAATTGAATATGAGGACACCATCACAATGACACATGTCAACACATAAATCGAAATCGAAGTTAATTCTACAATGTTCTAGTTGACCATGCAAGGCAAACACACCATCAGTGAGCCTGGTAGTGGTATGGATAAGCGAATCTTACTCAAATTAAAGACCACATTCCACAACTATCATCTATTTGCATGAAATGAAATCTACTTTACTCTAAGCTACTTTAAGATTCTATTGCAAATTAAAAGGACGAAGAAGCCTCCCTAGCTATTCACAACAAAAGATGAAATCACCATCAATGAAAACTCTTTTTATTATGAAAGTGTTCACAACAACTTCTTACAAAGCATTCAATGAGAAAGCTTTCCTTCCTCTTCAATCTAAGCTATGCTATCAATCTATGCTATCTCCTAGTTGTCTCTCTATTCTAATCTAATGAATTACAAATGAGCGGGGATGCACCTTTTATAGATGGCCAAGTCCATTGGATGGCTTAGATTCAATTACAATGAAGGGCTCAGATTGAGCCACATAAGCCCTAACCCTAAAAAATGCCACAAAGTAGAGTGGGATAATAAATGAGTAGAGATTCCCACTTTCTTCCTTTGACCATTATGAGCAATTAATGACCACTATCCTTCTAGAAGATTCTTGTCCAGGAATGTGTTCCCAATGTTCTGCTCCTTGACTACAAACTGGATCAATCTAATCATCACAGCTTCTTCCTCTTCTTGGACTAATATGGCAGGCATGACCTCATTCTGAAACTTCAAGACTACAACTTTCTCCTGCTTGATGATGATTTTCCTCCTTGATGCCAGTTTATTTTAGGTTGGGCGAAGTATGGCAGTAAACACTTTTTGGATCTATGTCGGGGAAGGATTTCACTCTCGAGAAGAATTCCTCTATTTTTTCCTTCAATCCATCCTACTGTCATTCTCTAATGCATGGGCCTTCACCTTTTTCTTCCATCCTGATCTTGAAGGATTCTCTTGTCTTGGACTCAATCATTTTTTTCCTGTCACCTGCCTCCCCGAGTTGGGTGCATATTGGGTCTCCAAGGAGAAATTTCAATACTTAACCATTTCTTCCAACATCCCCCTTCATGGCTTGGGCACAAATGAGACATCATGGAGGAGCTTCAACATGTAACTCCATCCCCTTCCAAGGTTGCAATATTGTCCTAGAGAATTTGCTCCATCACCTCAAGTCACCATGCTTTGGTCCTGGCATTCATCATGTAAAACAAATAAAGAGGAGAGCATCAAAACACTTTATAATATAAATTTTATTTACTTACTTGATATCCATGTTTTGATCTCCAAGGTTGATCTCTGGATCTGATAAAATTCATCATTTTTCTCTAGCACAACCTCACTTTCTTCATAACTTTTCATCATGGGAATATTTAATAGTTGAGCAACAAATTTCCGTGACTTAGCTTTTCCTCCACCTCTCCACTTTGTTTTGGGCACAAATGAGAGGATTTTATTCAATTTCCTCATACTTAGAACAATTTTCAATCATCAAACCTCCTTATGGGCACATTTTATATGTGTCTTGTGCTTCATCTTCGACACCTTGGTATTTTTCATGTAACTTCATTCATGTTGTGCCTTGTTCCTTAGGTGCATTTGAGAGGTCTTGTTTCACATTCAATGCCTTAGAGATTTTCAAACCACCTTGGTCTTGTTTAGGTTCATTTGGATAGGTGTTCTGTCATTTCTCATGCCTTCCAAAATTCCAACTTTTCCATGATCATGGTGGGTTCATTTAAGAGGGTCATCTTCCAATTTTTAACACTTAGAAATTTTTTCTTCCATCTTGACAACTTGGGCGCATCTAGGGTGGTGTCATACCATTTTGTGACTTAGAATTTTCCTTTCATCCTTAAGGACACATTTGGAGGGTCTAGCTTATATCCTTTCCTTAGACATTTTTTCTATTCAACATACTCCTCTTGTTCACCTTGGGCGCACTTCACCCTTCTAGCCCTGGGCACATTTTAGGGGGGCTTCCTCCACTTTTCAATGCCTTGGAATATTTTAGCTCACTCCACCTCGATGGGCGCATTTGAGGTGTCCAACTTCCACTTTGCAAGACTTAGAAAAATTTTACTCACCTCCACATTACCTTGGGCGCATTTAGGACCCCCTGCTTCCATTTCTCCAACACCTATACATTTTCTAAGTCATTTCATTGTTGGGCGCATTTACTTGGTCAAGCTTCCACTTTGTATGCCATAGACATTTAAACTCACCTTCTCCATAACTTGGGCACATATTGGAGGGGGTCACGCCATTTTAAAATGCCTTAGATAAGAGTTTATGCAACCTATTTGACTTGGGTGCATATGAGGCCTTGTGCTTCCATTTTACATGCCTTAGAAAAAAAAAATTCAAGTCCTTTGCACAAGCTAGGTGCATTGTGAGGATGGTGAGGCAAGTTTTCAATACTTAGAAAAATTTCCAAATTCTTCTCAGTCTTGGGTGCATATGAAGGGTAGTGCTTTCATTTCCATGCCTTAGAAATTTTTTACCTTCCTCCTTTCTTGGCAAGGGCACATTTGGGGGGGGTTATCTGTAGACACGTGAAATTAGCATTATGCACTTAGTTCATATTCATCCGCTCATTAAATTAATCAAGCTCATCAAATCCATTCACCAAGTAAATCAGGACTATTTAATTCATTTCTAAGGTTATTCATTTAAATTAAATAAATCAAAGTCTCACATCAACCTTTTAATTAAATAAAACCCAAACTTTATTTAATTAAATCTCAAATGCATATTCATCCCTTTTTTATTTAAATAAATCCAAATATTCAAGTCAAATGGGTCAAAATCAACTAATCATCATCTAAGCTAATCTAATCCTGATTAGCCTAACCTAACCACCCATCACATCCTCTAGCTTTTCCCACTTGCACCAATAAATCATTTTAATCCATTTATAAATTCATCATTTTCTTTCAACTTGGCATAAAAAAATGGAATATTCCCTCAAGTTTGAATATGAAGATAAGTTGACTTGTCCCTTCCATCATTGCAATAACTTCTCTCTTACATGTCCCCCTCTCAACATTTAATTCACAAATTCAAATTTGAATCTCCCCCTCTTGGGCACATTGGCCAAAACTTGCACATTCCTCAACCTATGACAAGTTGACAAGTGGCCTCATCTCATTGGTCCAATCTTTATACCACGTTGCTCTATTTTGAGCTCTCTTCCAATTTGAAAATCTATAAATAAAGGGCTGATTCTTCATCAAATTATCTACACTCTCATGCAAAGTTACTCTCTTCAATTGAGAACTAATTTTTCCCATCACCATTGCATTGCATCTTGTGAGTTTTAGCAAGGATTGGGAAAGGGTCATTTGCACATTTGACACCAATCCAATATGAAATAGGTACATGTTATGCTTTTGCAATGTCTATTTAATTCTTTTTTGTTATTTGTTGCATTTTCTTAAGCATTTACATGTTATTTCATAGGAGCATTTTGATAAGTTTGCATAAAACTAACCCATGTTTGAGGTTTTAGAGTTTTGCAGATTTATAGGTGCTTCAGTATCCTTCCAATTTGTGTGTGCATCTGGCTAGGGAAGCTTTCATTTCTCATGCCTTAGACAAATTTACTTAGCCTTCTCCAAGCTAGGGCACATTTACCCCTGTGAGCTTTCATTTTCTCAGACTTAGAAAATTTTTAGCTTCTTTCTCCATCTTGGGCGGATTTGAGGGTGTGAGATTTTGATTGAGGGTTTTGAGCTTCTGTTTCATCATGACTTAGGAAATCTCGTGCTACCCTCAGCTTGCCCTAGTTTGCTATTTTTAGAAAGTTTTGGACTCTTCATGATTTTCAAGAATTTTCCACTTCTGAAGACCTAATTTTCACTCAACTTGATCTTCGTGACAAGACCAACCTGCCGACACCTAATGTTTGCATGCACATGCTATTTTATAGTAACTGCTTGATTTTTGAACTTTTTCAATTCTGTTTGACTTGAAATTCACTCCATGGGGTCCTCATAACCTGTTTGGCCCGTTCACACTGGTGCTTTGTGCTGACCTACTATTTATAGCCCAGTTCTGGAGGTGGCTTACTATAAATAGTAAGTACTCGGATTGCGCTCAAATTTCACCAATGGATTGCTCGAAGGATGCTAATCATGATGGGATACATCAGTTTTTAGAGATTCTAGTGTTTTACCCCTCATTTTGAGTCTCGAAGTTGGAAGCCCTAATATGACTTGCATGCGCCTCAAATGACCTCCTTTTGACCATGTTTTTGTTGCATGTCGCCCTGTTCGTGAGACTAAAGTGTTGGGGAGCTGCTGGAGAGATCCTGCTAAAAATAGTAAATGCCTAAAAAAGTGACC
Source organism: Sequoia sempervirens (assembly GCA_007258455.2). NCBI lineage: Eukaryota > Viridiplantae > Streptophyta > Pinopsida > Cupressales > Cupressaceae > Sequoia > Sequoia sempervirens. The sequence continues at coordinate 22,723 of VDFB02010332.1, forward strand.
AACCACCTATTAGATCTGCTTGCATGTTATACTACCCGGGAGATCTCAAAAAACCTAGAAAAACCCAGTCAACTAGTCTGCATGCGGGCACTTGCTAAAAATATTAAGTTGCTAAAAAATGATCAACTTTGCTTGCATGTCACATCGTTGCGAAGCTCTCAAAAAACCCATAAGGAATATCCTAACATGCATTAAAAAATCTTGCATGCAAACCCTAAAAATGGCTCCCGATGTTAGAATTGTTGAAATTCATCATCTTGGCTTGCATGTTATACCATCGCGAAGGTCTCGAAAAACCCAGAAAGATTCTCCAGACATGCATTGAAAAAGAACTCATGCAAACCCTAAAATTGGCTCTTGAAGTTAGGACTACTAAAAATAGAAAGTTGTTCGTTTGCACTCAAATTTTGCAAGCAGGGAGTTCTAAGGGTTCTAAATGCAGTGCAGTAGTCAGAATCTGAAAAACCCTAAAAAATAGGCCCCAAATTGGAACTTGCTAAAAATAGTAAGTTGTTAGAATTTAGTGAAAATTCAGTGGGAACCTACCTAAAGCCTCCTAACTGCAATGCCAAGCTCATATTTCAATTAGCCAACTCAATTTGACCTCAAAATAGCTTGAAGGGTGAAAACCCTAAATCGTTAAGACACTCTCCAAACTTAACCAAAATTCCAAACCAGGTCAAAAGAAAGGTACATCATCAGAAAAGGTAGATAGGATAGAGAGAAACAGAGACAAGACCAAAGCCAAAAAACCATAATGGAGCATAAATTAGGGGGTCCCCATTTTGAATGGGCTGATGTGTGAAAAGGACACAACACTAACACATGAAGATGTTAGGCTAGAGAAAGCTCAAATCTGCCCCAAACTCCATCCCCTACTCAAACAATTTCAAAAACACAAAAAAAAAATTCAACCCCTCCATTCCACCGAGTTTAGCCAAGTTTGAACAGTGGAATGGACTGCAAATCATGATTTTTGTTCACAAACCCTTAAACCTTGGGTTTACAAGTAGTGTACTAAAAATTGCTTCAAACTACCTTATTTCTCAATGAAAATCAACAACACCAAAATCAAATCAAAGTAGATTCACTGTATTAACTTTTCACATATGTTTCAGATCTCAAATCAACTGTACGAGGTTGTACAGATTCAGAAACTACAAAAAAACACTACAATTCAATAGTAAATAGAGTTTTTTGTATTGCTTATTCACCAAAATCTCCTCTAGTAGTTTGCCTCAAGGTTTGTGAGGCCTTTTAAACACATTCTAACCAAAACCCGACATTCTCCAACCAATTTT